>VXAA01001858.1:699708-723082 GCA_013399115.1 Anseranas semipalmata
GGAGCACGGTAGGAGGACGCCTGACCATACCTGCGGCAGGTGGGAGCAGCGGGTGTTTCAGCAGAGGGTCCCGCTGCAAATTAGCGGTGCCGAGTGAAGGACAGTGATGCTAGTCAGGTAAAGGCGCCCATGAGCAAGTCCCGTTTAATGGGGAAAAGTCATTTGGCAAGAAAAAAATGAGAGGTGTTTTATCTGAGTTTTCACTCGTGTCCGTTGCTCTGATGTCTGTGCCTGCCCTCGGGGGTAAAGAACCCACCCGTGTCTGCGACATGAACAGGGCGGTGTTCCCCATCCTCGGGCAGCGCAGGTGGCACCAGCAGTTTGCCATTGTTTGTTTGTTGCTAGTGACACTGAGTACTACAGAAGCCATGAAGGGGGAGCTAAAGATGAACTGAGGGCAGGTGATGAATGTTCAAGACTAGAATGATGTTAGAAACCATCCTTTGCGACCAGCTGATGTGAGCATTTTAAAGGAAGCACAAATGTCTTTAACTTTGTGTATGCTATTTCCCATTTTTAAAAACAAACCTTTTGCAAAGAGTTGCCAGCTAAAGCATCATTCCCTAAGAGGCAGCACTGTCCTGTGGTTAATGTATAATCTTGTTGCAGTCTATTTCTTGCAGATAACAAGCAGAGTGAGCTCCAACTGTATGCAGTTTAGCCCTGCAGGGGCACCAGTGTTGTCAGGTGGAAGTTGAAATGCGTGGCCTCAAAATCACATGCGCACACTCAACATGTTGTAATTGGAGTTATTTAATAACCTGTGTTTGTTTTTATGTAAGCTCTCAGCTGAAACGGCGCCTCACAATGTCAAAACTACCATGCTCTCAGTACCCAAGTCACTGGGCAGCCAGTTTTATGAGTGAATAATAAAGTTTCTAACAACATGTGCATCATTGAGATTTCACAGACAATAGTAATGCTTTTCCTTTAAGCTACCAGGATTTCTCCGTAGTATAACAGATGATATTTGTGCATGCTAAAACTGAGTATGGTCTTCCAGTTGGTCAGGACTGCTGAGGTCTATTTTAACACCCTCAGTTCTCTCTCTTCTTGGTTTCTCTCTTGCCTCAAATGTTAACCATAACAGAACAGGTTTAGGAACACAGTTATTGGCATTTCAAAATGGTAGATCAGCTGAGCTGCTTGTTCCCATTCATTTAGGCTTGTTTAGTACCCCCCAGGGCCAAGGCGCAAATGCAGCCCAGATCACAAAATGAAATGTGTGTGCCTTGTCACAGTATCAAGAGCTATCCAGTAACAAGAGCTACTTATTAGCTCTTGTTAGAAAACCATTATGAAGTTGGGCATCTTAGAAGCATTGACTTATGAAGCACCCAGTATTTTTGTTTAGGTATCGTAGCTTCCTGTCTGTTATTTCTTATCCCAACTCCCCCACAGGGATTTACACATTCTGTTTATTAATAAATCAAAGCTGTGTTCTATGTAGTTACCCATCCATTTGTTGAATGCTGATGAGAAACATTCCATATTCCCAAAGGCTTCATATAAATAAAACAAGACAAATGCAAGATGAGGTGCTGGACAGCTGCTAACTGCAGATGAAAGAATATATGTAAGATGGTTGCATCAGTGGGTGGTGATATAAAGGGTACTCTCAAATTCCCTAGCAATGCAGTAGAACAGGTGGGAGAGACAGCTGTCTAAAGAGCTTTTTTATCATTTATCATCTTGCACAATGTATCATTAAGGCCCCTTTGCTTTTATTAATGTAACTCTTGGAATATATCTAGCTATTTAACATTTTTGCATAATGCTCACTAGCTTTTACTGCTTTTAAATCCTTCAAGTTCTTTGTATATCTCTAGTGTAGATATGGAATACATGAAATGCTTTTTTTTTTTTTTTCTTCAAATGCACAGGGCACGGAATCATTATTTCAGGAGGAAAACTTTAGGGAAAATAATGTGGCAAACACCTTGAACTCTAAGTCTTGAGAAAGCTAGGCTGGCAAACTGTTTTGTGGAGATTTATTTTAGGAACTTTCTTAAGAAGCATGTCAGGTGGTCTGAATCCCTCAGTCTTCTCCTTCAGTCCCCGTATTTCCTTCTTGATTTCCCTAGGAAAAAGTTTTCTCTTTTTAAGTCTTGAAAGAATAGTTCTTTCTAAAAATAATAAAATTAATTTCTAGGGCAGTGTGACTGCACCAGGACTGTGCTGCTCTATCCCTCCCGTCTCAGAGTATAGTGGGGAAAGCTGAAAAAAATTCAAATAAAGGTGAAACAACTTCTGTATGATGAATGGCTAAATAAACTAATGCTGATCAGGCTAAGAAAGAGACAACTAAGAGGAGATATGAGAGAACCTGTGAAATCAGGTGTCGTAGGGAAGACGTGTACTCTTTCTTGCAGACAAGAAGTAGGAGGCTTCAAATGAAAGGAGCAGGTGGCAGGGTCAAAACAAAGGAGGTTCTTCCCACAGCATGAAGGTCAGCTATGGAAGGGATATTGCGATTCAATGGAGATATTGGACAATGGGGATATTGGACAGCTTTATGGAGAAGAAATCTGTCGAGCAGAGTTAGGTACAGAGATGGAGCCTTTGTCTCAGGATATTCCTGGAATACAAAGAATTGCAGTTTGGAGAAGTACTCTGGGAAAGTCTCTCTACAAACTTTCCTTATACTTCCAGTTTTCAGTTTCATCTTCTACACTCATACTGTGTTGTTACATTTCCTCCAGTGAGAGTGACTGGAGGAAAATAGATTATGGATCAAATGCTGGAAGAAGCCAGAACCTTGTCATGCTAAGAAATGGCTGTGCATTGGCCTTTTTCACTGAATTCCTAAAGCTGGGTACCGTGGGGTCCAAGCTGGTTCATAATGCTGCCAACGAGGGGTCCACAGCAGTCTGTTCCTCAGCCTATTGCTTTGACCATATGCGTACCTGCACAGTGGTGCTGCTAAATACACCTATCTGTCAGACACAGTCAAGAAAATAGACCTCACCATGAGATTCATGAATCTTTTTTGTAACAGAGTCTCTTTATAAAAAGCATTTTAATTATAGCAGGTCTGGAAGAGAGAAGTCCTCTTTTTTTCCATGTACATAAACAAATACTCATAAGAAGTTACACTTGTTTGCACTATTTCCATTTGATAAATCTCAAAAGAAGTTAGATAAAATTGTGTTACAACTGCACCAACCAGCACTGTTTGGTGACCCACAGTTAGAAAGCTGATTCAGGAGAGAAAATTAAAAATAGTATTTTCTGGCAAAATATTAAATGGAAGCTGTTTTACAAAAATAAATATGATTGTGAGAGTTGAATTTCGCTTATTTTATTCCATGAGGAGGGGGTTCAGGAAGGCTAGAAGGGAAGTCAGGGCTTCATAACCTTAGTGGAGCGAAGTGGCCTTCATTCCGATCTTCTTAGCCAGAGGCAGTGGGTCCGAGGGCTGCTCTCCAGAGCAGTTTCAAAAGGGAGCCTCCCAAGAGGAGGAGGGTTCTCTGCACTATTCATATTCTTTAGACAGTTCCATCTCCCTGGAAGAGCAAAAGCATGGAGGTTATTTAGTAGCTACTGTTCCTGTGATTTTCAAAGGGTTTTATTATTTTCCAGTGGCTAGAGGAAGCTGTCAGATAACCACCCCCAATGAGGACTGAGATCATGTTTTCACCACCTGACCACACTGTAAGGTTTTAACTGTGCTTAAGAAAACGTGCTCATGGTGCTGAATGAAGGCTCGTTTAGTTTTTCAGTCAAGTGCATGTATAATTATTGTCAGTACACAAAATAATGCAAGAAAAACATCAGTTGCTCACCCCGCAACATCCGCAACATTTACAGTCCCCACAGATTGTTCCAAAGAGTCCGTTCACAACCTGGATGCCACAGAGCACTGCTTGGATCCCGCTCATCACTAGCAGCAAGGCAAAGAGGGTCAGGTGCCAAGGGACTATGCTCTCAGGTGACCGACACATGTCCCATACTGTGTGGTTACCTAGATAATTCCTGTGCAGGAGGGAAATGAAACAATTGTGGAGAAGATGTTAGCTCACAAAGAGGTGATCTGCTATGGCTGACAAGTTCTGACTACTGTAATATGTGACTGAAGTTCTGTTAGCTTCAGTATTGTAAAAAAGGTTTCCCATTACAGTACTAGAACAGTGTTTTGTTGTAGTTTCTAGATCAGTTGAAGTAATTGATTTGATAAGATAAGGCACAACCAAAGGTGAGAATGTGTTAGATACAATCTAAGCGTTCCTGGTGTTTTGGGAAGAAGAAATTATCAAATCGTAGCTTAGTATGTGCCAAAATGATGTTGGTCCCTACTAATAATATCTTTAGTCAAGTTGTCTTTCTACTAATGTCGTTTTAGTTCTGCTGTTGCACGAAGCAGTACTGACATCTAGTGGTGCACTGAGTGCGCTACAAAGCATACAAGAACCGCAGGGATTCCCTAGGAATGTACACATTCTGTATTTCCCCCTTGGCAGAAACCCCGGGCTTTTATTTGATTACAGAATTAGATTTTGTCCTTCATGCCACTTCTCTGGAAGTGATAAATATATAAGTGACAGCAAACACGTTTTAGTAGACAACTTTGAAATTTCATAACTGAGATAAAATGACATAAATATTAATTATTTGAAAAACATTGTATAAAATGTTTTAAATAAGATGTCACTGCTATTCTTGTAGGTGGAATTTATCCCTGAATAGTGCTTATAATCCCAAGAATAAACTAGAGGGCTGTACATTTCTCTTTACTGCTCCCTTGAAACTCAGTAGTTTTGATTGGTCTTGTTATTCTTTATACACTTGCTCTTGTCCCTTAATTAGTATTGCTGTGCATTGCTGGGTCTTCTAAGAGCATCTCTGTTTTAGACAAATAGTATAAATTCCCATTGTTATACAATAGATTTGGAAGTTTAACCATATCACAAAGTTAAAGCATATATAACTTTTTTTTTTTTTNCTTGCCTTACCCGTCCTGGAAGGGATAGAGCCACTCTGTTCCACTGTAACATTTAGGGCCTTTGTTTAGGGCTACTGCTGACACAACAAAGCAGTATCCAGCTCCCAGAACTCCAACTGCAGCAAATATTATAGAGGAAAACATCTGACAGAGAAAAATGACGTTATTTTTGTTCTCTCTCAAACAACGAAATGTGTCCCCTTAACGTGAATGTACATTCCCTAAGCTGAGCTCTAACAGTCAAAACAGCCAGCTGCTGAACAGCTAAAATATTTTAGTTTGCAATTGCATGATAGATGTATAATGCATACCTGCACTGGTTTTTAGAAGCTTTAAAAGAATTAGGTGAGAGCACTACTTGCCTGAAGACTAATGGGGTTGGTACTGACACAGTAGATGGCACTCTTCCCATTCAGACAGGACGCGGCCAAGAAATCTCTTTGTTCAAGACACAGCGTTTCACGGTCTTTCACAAGAGATTATTGTAAGCAAGACTGAAGTCTTGGACCAGTTACGGCATTAAAAAAAAAATCTACACTATCCTTTACAAGTTAACTGTGGTATCTTGGTCATGTTTGGACCAAGTAATTGTGTTTTTCCTTCCTTAGTCTTCCCTTCAGGTTTCATGTTAGTATATTTATCTTCTGACAGGTACTTGTCACCATTAGCTCTAATAATGCGATTGGAATTAATAGAAGGCTGTCCTTATTTTTCTGGCTTTCCATCACAGCATTCTCACATATACTAATATGTAAGTAAATCATTCAAAAATGAATGCCCTACTTGAATTTTAAGCACTTCTAGCCTTAATTGGTTATAGATAGAGGTAGCCATAATAGTTTGTAGGTAGAGGGAATATCTTTTATTGGATCAAAGTGATACAGGTGGGGGGAAAAAAAGAAATGCACTTTCAGGTCTGTGAGCAGATACAGACCTCATCACAAGGCTCTTTTGTGAGTGTTGAGATAGAATAGATCAGAACAGTTCAGTTGGAAGGGACCTTCAGAGACCATCGAGTCCAGCTGCCTGACCTCCTTGGGGCCAACCAGGAGTTAAAGCATATTCCTGAGGGCGTTGTCCAAATGCCTCTTGAACACTGACAGGCATGCATTTTTATGTTGATATATCTGATGGGCCTAACTTAAAAATTATGTTAACGTAATAGACATCACAGTAATGATGCTTCTGTTAAAATACAGGAGCAAATTCAGTTCTCGGTCATGCTGTGGTAAGGCCACCAGGACTCTCTTAATACAGTGTTGTGACTGTACTAATGTCGCCAGCCTCTCAGTCAGCCATCATCAAGGTACAGCGCTGCAGAATGGAGGTTGCTCTATGGGCAGCACCATCCTTACACACGCTTTATCTTACGCGTGCCAGTGCGACCACAGGCAGAGAGCACTCACAGCAGGCTGCCTCTGTTCGTACAGATGTGCTCCAAGTTCAGCTCAGCTGCAGAGCTGTGAGTGGAAGCCTGGCAGCAAAACTTGAGTGGTTTGGGAGATGCCGAGTTATATGTGGTCTTGAAAGCTAAGCTAGGATATGTTCAGTGCTGACAGAAAATTGATAATACAGTGGGGTGAAGAGAAATATGTGTCTCCATCCCCCCTCCAGATTTCACCTTCTCTATTGGGATTGCAGGAAGACAGCATCATAGGGGAATTAGGGAAGGCTCCTTGTTAATCTCACAGCCATGACTCTTCTTCTGTTTCTTTTTTTTTTAATTGAAAATCTGTTCCTTTATAAAAAAGTGTAATGACCTACTTGTGCCAAACAATTTATCTCAGAAGGACAGACTTTCTAGTAGAAATATGCCTACTTTATATCTAATCTAATTTTTAAACTAAAATGCTTGAGATGTTTACTAGTGTCTGAAGGTATCCATTTGAAATTTTTCACTTGTAATGTGAAAGGAAGCTATAAATTCAAAGTGGAGCCTGGTTTAGGGCTGACTGCTTTAAGCAGGACGTTGGGTTAGGTGACTTCCCAAGGTCTGTTCCAACCTGAAGTTTTCTATGAACCTAATAAGATATTCACAGCCCCTTGCATGAGTCTGCAATGAGCTGGGAATGTAATGCACAACTGTCAAAATAATTTTTAAAAGTGCCAGCAAAAAAATGGCTGAAGAGAGAACTGTTATGCTGTGCAAAACAAAGTACAGATCTTTCAGAAATTCATTTTAATTGTGATCGCAACTGTAAGTATGTTGTGATCGCTAAATACAACAAGGCAGTACAGATTTGGTACAACATTAAAGGCACAACACAATTTTGACAACCTGCTATTTATACCTTCGAGCACTCAGGCAAATGTCAGAGCTTTGCGCCTTACGGTCTGGACAGCCTCTGTCTAGTCTTTCAATGACTGTGAGCAGAAGGTACATATATTCTTATTGACAACAATATAGCTTTTACTTTTTTGCCTCATTTCCTCTCACTTACCGCGAACCTCTTTCCACAGCTCTCATTACCACAGCATCCACAGCAATCATTATTCTTAAGGCCCAAAAACACCAAGGCAGGAAAGATCATCTACCAATAGCAGAAATACAGTTTGAATTGGGATGAATTCAAGTTACATTTTCTTTTAAATACAATAGTTCTATGTCTTTATTTTCTTATTGCTAAATTAAGTAACTTATTGCAAAGCTGTTGAGTGACTTTTAACTTATTTGCTTATCAAAGAAGAATTTGCAGATTTGGAGCCTGCATTTGAGAAAATTCAACAATGCAAAGTCATGGTTTAAGGGTAGGGATGTCTGAATTTATATACTCACCAATACGCCAGATCCCAAAATCCCTCCGAAGTACCAAACCTCATCTGTAATATGTTGATTGTTTTCAACCACTTTTCCACCAGGGAAAAACAGCAAAATGTTAGCGAGTGTACATAGCACAGCCAAGGGGATAAGAGTGATTCCCAGGCACTTAGCACAACTTCCAGTGCACATGCTTTTTTAAAGAAATTGCAAACACAGCTAAAGGCAGGGGAAAAATCTCTCAGACGTTCTCAGAAATGTTTTCTAAAAACGAGCTTCTCAGCGTATTCTGCAAAATCCAGTTTCTGCTGTGCCTCTCAGCCTATAAAATGCTCCCTTCAGAGATGTTGCTGCAGTTGATCTGAAATGCAGTGTGCTGGTTATTTATATGTTCTCACAGCCATGATGTCAATTTTCTGAACCTCCATAAATGAAATTACGTTCAGCGCAACCTCTCATTTTACTATGACAACTGATGACCTCTGTTAATATTTTACTTATGTGAATAAGACACTTGGTTATCTGGGCTCAGGTTGTGGGTAGAAATTCTTTTTAGTTCAGGATCATCATTTTTACAATACACTGTCCATTCTACAAACTACTACTTTGTAGAGACTGACATGAAAACACATAATGAATCAGCTTATCTTAATAACAGTTGTGTGCAATAGAAAAGTTCTAGTGAATTTTCTTTGGGAAGGTTGAGCTAGTCGTTTTATATTTTGAAACACACAAGTTGCAGATTTGCAATATGTAATGAACTAATATAAAAGCAGTGTTTTGCAGCTGGTATCTCTGAATAAAAGAGAAAGGTCAGAAAAAGTTTCAGTGGACCTGCCTCTTATGTTTTGTCATTTTGTGTTCCCTCAAAGTCTAACATTTCATCTGTGCTCTGACAAAATTTACATTTAAAATTGCACTGCATGTGGCAGGCAGACTTCTGAGTTCAAGCTGAGCTTCTACTGACTTAACGTGCAGCATTTTACTCAGGCAAGCACCTCTATTAAAGCAGGCCCTGCAGCTCTTTAACAGATACTGGATACTTAGACTTGGTATATTGTCCTGCAGAACTTGTGCTGTGATGAAGTACATCATCTTGAACTGCCCAAAGTTCAGCTGTCTTGAACTGTGCAAAGCTGTAGCTTCAGGTTAAGTGGCAACGCTGAATAAGCTGGTTTAAGCAGCCACCATCTTTTTAGAAATGATACAGCTGAAAAAAAAAAAAAAAAAAAGTCCCTGTTCATCTGGGCTAATTCCCTTATCTGTTTCACCACAGGATTCTTGGAAAGTTGTGCTGATACAAAGAAGTGGCAGAGCAGGGACGGGGACATCTTGAGCCATCACTGATGCTGAAGAAATCTATTTGGAAACAGAGCCTGGGCCTGTCAACTTTAGACCTTCTTTGCAGAAACAGAAAGATACAAAGCAGTTTTATCTGAGTGCAGGGCCAGATCTGTTGTTCTCAGGGAAATGTCTTTTTAGCGTGACAGTAGTAATATTAGCAATCATATTTAACTCTGTAAGCAATTCTAGGAGTTACGAGGTGCAATTAGAAGAGTGGTTAATTTCTGAGAGAGCTAACTGCCATTTCTCTTAAAGGTGCCAGCATGATTGAACACAGACAGGTACTGCCCCTGGCAGATAGTGAGTTTGGGGTTCTGCTCTAAAATAGGCATCAAACTTAATGAAAATCAGTTATTACTAATTTAGATGTGGCACTGGATATATTTCTATTGTTTTCAATAGCTTAATTATGTCTAACTTCAGGCAGAAAGGATCAAGGTCTTGTTTTTTTGATTAAAAGATTAAACTATGAAACCCATTTTCATGTCAAACAATACTAGACTTCTGAACTTCATGTTTACTTCAGGGAGCCTGATCTCAGACTAAGAAAAATATCACACTATGATTTAATCTTTATAGGTAAAATTACAGCTCATTTATTTATTATGCACTGACTTGGCCTTGAGTGGAGCAATTTCTACAGAGAAATCTTACTTTTTCCAAAGTGTTTTCCTCTAGATACTGGGAATCAACCAGGGCAAATGCCAAAGTCTGTCAGGTTCTTTGACTGGTTAACTGATAATCATATATTCCTGATATTTCTATTATTGCTTTAATTAAAATAACCTCGGCACCTAGAAAAATCATGGAGATTATCCTGGTTGCTATTGAAAGGCAGCTGTGGTAGCCAGCTGTTCTCTGGACTGTGAGATAAAGACAGTACAAGGCCTTTTATGAATCACATAAGGCAAGGAGAGGCGAACATTTTATCATTCATTTAGCTACATGCATTTAACTACAGCACATGAAGTTTTGTGAAAATTTTTGTGTAACAGTGTTGTTAGCAGGTGCATAAAATTTGGTGTTAAGCTCAGTTCAGTGGTACCTCTCATTTCATATTCTGCCTTTAGCACAAACCTGAATCAAAGGTCTTAAAGGAGCCAAATTTCTGTTAAATACATACATTTTAGAATAAAGACTGTGTTTTTTTTATCGTTGTTTTGTTTTCTTTTTTTGTTGAAAAGCTGATGAGTTATTTCTGTTACAATTAAGTATTAACAGTCCAAAGTCCTCCTACACATCATTAGATGGTTCCGTAACTGAAAGAGTAGATAAACCAGCTGACGCAAAGATGAGACATTATAAACTGGTAAAGATACTCATCCATAAATCTGAAAAAGTCCCTGAATTGCAGTAGAACGAGAAAGAGACACACCAGTCTATTGATGTTAGGCCTGTAGAAAAAAAAGATGGAATAAACTAGCCTGTTTAGCACCAGTTTGGGAGCTTTATACTGCAGTATACAGGGAACTGTATACTGTGTGGTAGATATGGCAATATGACGTACATGCAAACTTATACGCAAACAACTAATAACAAAGTTATCATGGAGTCCATCTTATATTTTACTAGTCAGGAAACTTTCCAAGAGTCCATTTTGAAAGGCTTGTGTTCATTAATTGAACATTTCCTTCCAGGAAAGACAGCTATTATGCAACAGAAAAGCAGACAGAGAAACAAACGAAGTCCTGAATGACAGACAGCAGTCTACATGTGGTGGTCAGTAGGATGTCAGAATTAGGCCAATGTGGGCAGTTTTTATGGCTTTGTGCAGCCTGCCATTGCCTCTGTGGCAAAGATATTCAGAATTTGAAAACTCTCCATATTTCACGCACTATGTTAAACAGATGTTCACGATGTTCCCAGTGGGTAGAGAGCATCTGTAATTTGGCTCCCAGTTATGGCATAGTACAACAGACTCAGTAGCAGACATAAGGAAAATATTTACTGTGGCTGGAACATCAATCCTACTCTCTGTTTTTTGTTTTGTGTTTTTCTTTCCTGTCAGACTAGAATGTGGCTTTTTTTCCAGTTGTGAATTCTGGCTTATAGTAAGGGGAAAAGGTTTAAACCGTATTGCATCACCACCCTGCCACCCCAACACACGACAAGTGGCTTCTACCAAGCCCTTGCCAGGCTTCCAAGCTGAGGCTACTGACCTGAGCAACAATCCTGCTCTTTCCCTCTTACTCCACTCACCAACACTGTCAATACCACAGAAGGCTGGCTAGGCTCCTCTGTTCAACTCTACTTTTATTTAGGCATGGCCTTTTAAAAGTACTGCCAAAATTTATATGAGAGTTTAAGCTTCATTTCCTTGTCAGCAGTGATGGCTCAAGGGGCAATGGCATTCAGCATGAGTTGGAAAACAACACTGACATTGAGTCAAGTTTTTTCCATTGAAAAACATAGTGACTTGCACACTCAGTTCCTGAAAGAGGTCCTTCCCATCCAACCTAGCCCATGTTCTTTCTAACCCTGGCCGTCTATCTGGGATTAGGACCGGTGAACCCATTGTCAAGCATTAGCCACAGCTGCTTGTCCTTCAATACTCCTTTGTGGAGGCTCTGAGGCCTGGTAACTGGGATGGAGCCAGTCTTTGAATTTTGTGTCATGCTGTCCTGTTCAACAACATTTTCCTAGCAATTGTAGAGTCACGATGGAAGGCACTCCTTTCTGACATCTTGTGAGAGGGTGTTTCCTCCTTTCCTCACATTCCAAGTCATACAGAGTCCATGCTGTGCAGAGAAAGATGAAACTACATATTTTCCTATGGAAAATAATAGGAATGGAAGGTTTACGCAGAAAGTTTTGGTAGTTTCAGGAAGATGTAAGCAGTGATGATACCTGTTCTTTGCCTGGCTTCTTAAAGCACAGACAATGATCTGCAAACTACACAGAGACTGAGAAATGATTGGAACAGAGCATTTGATAAATGTGAAGGATAAATATAAATACAGCTATTTGCCCTGTGTCTATGTATAAAAATGCACAGTGCATGGTAACTGGTAGCTATAAGTGAGAAATCTCAAGAATTGGAACCAGTGATCCTGAAACAGAACCAAATGTAGCTTAGATGGTAACCTGAAAAGTAGAGTAAATTACCCTGTATGCAGCATACAGTAGTTAACCATCCTTACTAATCTTGGTAATCATATTTTATTTTTCTCAGATAGATGAATATGGCTTAATGTGTATTTTTGATGTATCTATTCATTTTAATTGTAGATAGGTGTGTCTTGATCAGTTCTTGCATCAATGACTAATCTCATTATAAGGTTATGACTCATGGTAATGAGTTCTTGCTCTTGTGATTTGTGTAGTTGCTTCCATATCTTAAATGTAGTTTGGCTACGTGGAATTTCATAAGCTTCTATTAGAAGTTCAGATTCTGCTTTCAATTAAGCCAGGGAAGATTTTGCTGTGAATTTACAGGTAGGATTAGATTTACAGTAGCATAACTGAAAACAGGCTTGTTCAAGCCTCTACTGCTGCATGTAAATCTGTGTATGTGTGTTGATATATTTTATATATATATATATGGTGACACACTGATCACATGCAAGAAATACTGAAGGTAGTTCTTGCATAAAATCATTCTGAAAAGTTGTTTGACAGAAACATTTTACACAGTGTTCTGTTTCCTTTTGTGTTGTGCCATTCCACTGAGGACTGGAGAGAGACTGGTTGACTGTGGACCAAGTCCCCTTTCTTTGGAGAGGGAACAAAGAAAAATGAGCTGAGAAATGTCTCCCTTCATATCACCCCAATCTTCATTGCAGTGAAGGTTTCGCATTAGTACAATCTCCTTCAGAGAACATGGGGAAGCCTCCCAGCTCTGATGCCAGCATAATGAATCCAGGTAGACCTACAGAAGGAACAGACCCCGTTCCTGTTTGCTGGTGATTCAAAGCAGCCACCCCTTCTCTATGAAATGTGTGGGTATGGAACGCACACGGGGGAGATGCTAAAAGAGCAGGGCTTCATTAGTGGGGCTGTGTGTGCACAAAGTAGAAGCCACCATCACACCACTGTCCACAGCTCTGACACAGGAGAAATTCATTCACTTTTCTATTCACAGACTTCTGCCAGTCCTGATGGCTAGCTGTGTGGTGAGGCATGTGAAAGCAGACAAGAGGAACCTCTGTACCATGGGCTTCCCTTTCACAGTGTTCTCCTGTGCCAGCCCCAGCTGCTGAACTTCCACCTCGGCTCTCCTATCAGGACAGGCTGATAAAGTGCAGTTTCCCTAGTATCTCGTATGACCTTTGTTCTCTTCCTGACGTTTCTGTTCAGATAAGAGCTTGTGACAGATGTAGCTTGGCACAGGTGGTATTTTAAGTTGCATGTTGATATCATTGTGAATACAGAAAAGCAGAGTATGCTTATGAGGAATAAGAGGACTGGGCTGGAAGGCATATTAGAACCAAATAAGCCTGGATTCATGTCCCACGTGGGCAGTTCTGCTATCAGTAGTCTGAATTTAGTTATGATTTCAGCTTGATGATCAGGTCCTAGACTGAGTATAAACTATAGGTAGATAATTGCCAGCCTAGACTAAGAGATTCCTCTGCCTCTCTTGAGACTGGAGATAGGTCAGATGAAACCTGAATTTTAATGTCCTATTCTATGGAAAGTTTTTATTCCATGCTATCATTCTGATATCTGTTAGCCTAGCCCTTTCCCTTTAAATAAGGATATTACAAAAGAAGTTTTGATTTCCACTAGTGTCAGACATGTTCATTACTGACATTCTCATTAGAAGTGAAATTATACAGAAACTAATTGGATTTCTACAGCTTTAGTGTAACTCAGCTTTATACTTCTTTGCTGTTTTACTGTTCTTTTTAGTCATGTTATGTTGCTTTCCATTTTACCAAAGGTCATGCTGCCTCCACTGCCCCTTCATCACCTTTACCACAAAAGTCTTCAAGCTTTCTTCTCTACGAGTAGCTTCTTCTGTTAAAGCTTTAATAAACTCAATCCTTCATTCTCCTCAAGGTACACTCTAACCATGAGGCCAAAAGTAACTGTCAACCAGTAGCAAATAGGCCTGTGGCCACTAAGCAATCTCTGATGCTTCTCTGGTTTATTAAGTTACTTTTAAGTACATAAAAATTATGTAACTATGTTTATGTAAAACTTCTTTTTACTACTGTTGTACTTGTCAAGTCTTGTGGTATATGTTTTCGTTCCTTTGCAGAGCAGGTGTTTTGTGATGTGTTAATCAAGATTGTTTTTTTTTGTAAACCACAATGCCTGAAGCAAAAAATAAAGGAACTTCAGTCCTGCCATGAGCCATCTAAACACTGCTGAAATACATTTAATAATTAGTACTGATATCCAAAATCCCACCTGGATTGTTTTCCAAAATGGGAAAACAAAGGAACTGTTTCATTTAGTGTTACATGTTAATTATTTGGGGCAGGGGGAGATAATGTACTTTATAGTTTTGCTAGGATTTTTTTTTGTCAAATCCCACAGATTAAAAAGATCAGAATTATTTACATAGTTTTGTGACTGTCTCTAATTACAAATTCCTCCTGTGACTGTGAGTACTGAAGTGCACAGCTGTCTGCCTGGCACCTTCATTCTCTTGCTGTGTATAATTTAGGTTTTCTTCTTCTTCCTGACATTACAGAAGTAGGTAAGCAGGCAGGAAAAGCCTGGGAAAAACGCTGCCATTTGCATAACTTTGCAAAGAGGATGAATCTGTTTTTACCAGGTAATTTTGTTCTTCTAGTGAATGAACTGGTTTTCCTGCCTTGCAGGCGAAGCTTCACTGGATGCTATCACTCCTCTTGATTTTGTGTAGCTTCTTTCTCAGAGTGATAATTTGTCACTCACCTATTACATGTCTTCAGAGCCTGGTAGTGTTCATTGTGACACTGTACGTTTCTGAAGAATGCAGCAATATACACCGTGCCTCCATATGTATTAACCCCCCCTAAAAGCAGTGTCTTACATGCTTTGGTCTGGTTTAGTTTCTTTTTCTAGCAGTCAGTGCCTCTGATGTTTCACAAGAAGTTTTCAGTTATAAGCAACATTTGTACGAGTCCTGTAAATCCTTGAAAACATGAGAAGTTGAAATTACTGTTGACTGAGTAAAATCTTGGCCACACCTTCAAATAGTTTAGTAGTTCCCACAAAGTTCAACAAGGGTGGATTTAAATTCTTGTATTGTTTTTTTTTTCTTCTACTCTCCTTTCAAGGGCACTTTCAAACTGCTCAGATTTTGATAGGTCTCTCCCATGCAGATACTTTAAAGAAAGGTGGCAACGCAACAGGTGCTGCTGTGGCTGTGGCTGCTGCCCTAAATATCACTGACCATGTCATGGTTTTATCAGAAGGTAAACTCCAAAGAAAAAGCCTGGGCGTTCCTATCCTGTGCTAGATACCAATGCAATTGAGAGGAAAATCCTCCTGTGAATTCATTAACTCACTCTATCTCAGAACAATGTATGGCCTAAGTGGCCCCAAATGTAAAGCAGGAATAATGTTGCCAATTTATATGGAGTTGTGTTGCTTTTAGCCTGTCATAGAATACCCGTCTCTTTTTCTCATCTTTATTTCTAGACTTGGTGGAGGAGAAGGGAGCGAAGGAGAACTAGCTCTTAATTTCAACTGCTTGTCTGTACTGCTGATAAACACTATTTCCTGAATGCCAGCTCTTCAACACCATTTGGGCTCCTGTGGTAGTGAGTTGTGAGCTGGACATCATTCGAACCAAGTACCTCTCTCCAGTTACATCCCAGCTTCTTGGCTTTGTATCCTCTGTTTGCATTGCCCAGCTGAGTCGTCCACATGCTCCACTGAAATGATACACTTCTGGCCTCTGGGCTCTTTTGCCTCTCCTACCCATTTTTCTGTAAGAGATGCATCTTCCTTAAAGACATCCTTGCTCAAAAATCCCTTACGTGGAAATAGTTCATGTGTCACAGAGGAAAATAATGAACCCTGGAAAGAATTCATACAGTGAAAAATATATTAATCTTATATTATGCTATTCATACCTGGATGATATGCGTAGGTTCAGTTTTAGTTCTAGATCACCTGTCTGAAAGGAGGGCACTTCTTATGGATCATAAACTGCTGATTGTGTAGGGAGACAGAGTGGAGAAAGAGGGGAAGACTGTCTTTTCCCCTGTGGAAGTGGAAATAGACCATTCCTGTTTCCATTTTGGATCAAGTTTAAAGACTGCTATGGTTCTGAACTTATTAAAATTTAAGAATTGCCATGGATCTTATCTTCCAAGCTGTATGTCTCGTGTACTTCAAGGCAATTCTGTACAGCTTCTGATGGACAATAAGAATGTTATTATGTAGCACATTCCATTTAATTCATTTGCTGTGAGACTGGGGTGTTTAATACTCCATATTTATCATACACTTAATACAACCATGCTTCCAGCTGGCTAGTCCATCTCCCATGCCGATTTCACTGGGGACATGTTTGTTAAGAAAGGGGTCAGAGTCCATATTTACACTCCATTTCCTCTTCAGTTTGTTTAACTTCCCTTTGTTTGAATTCTGCTCAAAAGGGAGATTTTCATGACTGAAGAGTATTTTCTTCCACGCTGAGCTCCTCTGATGGCTAGAATCAAGAAATGCTAAGGGAAGCATTTGTGAGACTTTTTTCTTTTATTTTCTTTTCTTTTTGTCAGAATAAATAAAATGTTTAATTTTTAGTTATACATGAAGATCTAGTTACATACCCTGCATGCATGTCAGTTCCCACTGACTTCTGTGGGAAGCCTTGTTGGAGAAGAAAGGCAGAATTGAGCTGTCATACCAAAATCTTTCTTCATGCAGTTAAGACAGTGCATGATTTTGCTCACCATGTCTCAAGTTGCTAGTGGCTTGACCTTGTAGTCCCTGTACTTCTTGATGTCAACATTAGGCTCCATAGACTCCTGTAGTGCTCATCCTTATGGACAATATGTGACTACATGTTTGTATCCTTACCTGCAGTGAATTTATTCCCCAGTCACCACTGTCGTGGAGACCACAATCTGAGCAGATTCGTCTTTGCACTGCTGTGTATCTCTCAATGAACAACTACGTAAAATTAAGAAATGAGACAGATTATGCAACGGTAAATCTAATTTCTCACCAAGTCTGTGAAGGTTGAAGTGTTCTTTTTATGAACCAGTTGAAAAATGTGGTATAAAATCTTGGGCATTAGGGTAATTGTATACTCGTTGTTGATAGCCCCATGCTATCCAAAGAAAATCTCATGAAGGCAAGGACATGACATGCTACTGCCGTTATCAGACCATGACCACTTTTTTTAGGTCACATATCTTGGGAAGAGTGTGGAGGGAGGACAGGATGCCCCCTACACCTTCTCCCGACCTCTTTGCCCCTTCAGTTCTTCCTTTGCTGTTGCAGCTTTTGCAAGCTTAAATAGCTTCCAAGCTATTCCTGCTTTCAGAGCGTTCATGTGAGGGGTGCATTCTTCATATTCCTCTGTTAGTCTCTGCCAAATCACCTTGCAGTCATGAAATTAGCATTAGGTACAGCAACAAATTGGTTGCTCTGTAAATAGACATCCAGATGGTATAAGGCATATTAACTGTTTTGTACTACGTTTGTGATTGGTAATTATTGATTTGTTGTTAACAAATTTGCCAGGGTAGGAGTAGAATTATACTGTTGGTAACAGCATCCACATTAATTTCAAATGATCTTTGGCACTGAAAATCTTGCCTCTCTGTATGCTCCACCTGTCCTTATAGTTCTAGTTATTGTCATTATGCAGTATATGTTTGGAAGGGCTCTGTTGCCGAAACAAAACAAAGGGATATTCTAGCTGTTCCTTTATTTAGTTATGACTTGCCCCCCCTCCCCCCTTTTTTTTTTTAGGTAAAGTTTGTCCCAGCTTGAAACAGAATTAGCTGTTATTTTCTCACTGAAAGCACATACGGTTTTCAGGTATAGCATACAAATATGCTGTCAAGAGCGGAGTTGGAATATGTTCACAATTTCACAGGTTTGTCTCCTGTTATATTCTATACTTTGAGGTTTCCTTTATTCCTGAGATTTGATGTGGACCATTTCATTTTATCAACATAGTTATTGAAAACATTCAAGATATGTTTTTCTGAAAGAATTTCACAATTTGGATTTTTAGAGTGGAAATAGAATTCTAAACTTATATTCTGAATTAGATTTTTTTGTTGTTGTTTGTTTGTTTAAAACAAGCAAGACAAATCTTGATTGCTTTTTTGGGAACAAGTTATATTCATTTTTATCGATGGATCGTCACTTGTGTGCTCAAAGTTGGCACAAATCATGAATTCCTTTTCACCGCTCCATTTTTAAATTCTATCACAAAGCATAAAAAAGGTACAAGACTGCGTGATGATGAATTTCTTGCTGAAGCAAGGTTTATACAAGAAGTGAAGAGAAGATATATGTTTCTTATTGCGTAATAGGAACAATACAGATTGCATTTAATGAGACGATAAATGTTTTTGCCATAAATAAATTAGTTAGTGGAGGTTTTGCAGCAGCCTCTGTTAAATTGGTTTTATATCCATGGCAACTCTTTCTGCTTCCTGGATAACTTTGTTTCGGTAAATGTAAGTCTGAAGTGAGTGGAAGATAGGCCTTTCTGCGTAGTAATAAGTGGGCAACTACAATAAATTTCCGTATTATGAACAGATAAATATAGGCACTTAACCTCGTTGTGTAGGGAATGTAATGTTACCGGTTGCTGAGAACCAAATGTCAGCAAAAATAAATAGGTAATTGAGAGTGAGAGCCTATTGATTGTGCCAGTTCATCCATACTAAAAGCACATACAGGCTCTCAGCTGTAGGAAACATGATGTGTTGCTTTTTTGTTTTCTTTCTTAGAAATGTGCTGTGAAATTTTATTGTGTTTACTAGTGTGACTAAAGCTAGGTAACTGTTAATCTATTCTATAAATAAACTCTTGCTCCTGTTTCTACTTCAAATATGAAGTCATCTACTATGCAATTAGAAGGCACAGAGAGACACATAATTTCAGAGGTATATCATGTGTGGGCTGGAGGTTTTTCTTGATTGTTTGGTTTTTGTTTTTTTTCTGAAGGCATGGAAGAAATCCAGTTTGAATGCAAATGACTGGATTGTTCCAAAGAACTGTAAGAATTGCAAGCTTAGATTTGGATACAAAAACATTTTGTTTCAAACAGTAAAATAAAATTCTGATTTTTTTCACATATGCCTTTCATCTCAGAACTCCAATGTATCAGGTCTAACAATATTTTATGCATTTAGACTTGAGTTGTTAAACTTCTTTTTTTTTTTTTTTTTTGTAAATGGTTAAAATTGTTTCAGGAAAGAGTTGACTCACTTTGAGTAGATCAGTTATCGCTTGTGTTAATATTTAATGGTATGGTACCAGGCTGTACCCTGTTACTTTCAGAATACTCCCACATTGTTTTGAGAGATGATGCATCTCCTGCCTTAATACCAGGTATCTGGGATAGAGGCTGCTGTGTGACCCTTAAAGGCGTGGTGCTTTTGTTGCATTCACCTTTGTCTAAAGGCTGTGATGAATCGTAATAGTGAAAACATTAAGATTCGGAGAGCACAATTCTGGCCTTTCTGGTATTGGTTCAAAAAAAATTAGAAATAAATTAGAAAAAAATATAGTAATAAATTAGAAATAATTCTAGTTAATTATCTGTATCTCATTGTGAACACTATCCTGCCCCTTTTGAAGCTGGTCAGAGATCAAGGGACTGTAGCAGCCCTTAGATTTCATACTTCACTTTTTTTCCTGTCTCTCACACCACCTTTTGCCTGCATCTCCTTCTATCACCAGTGCCTGAGATCTGCTGCGTCCTGTAGATGTAGAGGTATCTTTTTGTTTTAATTCTTTTTGTGGTACCTCTGCTTCTCTTTTCCCTGTTGGATCATGAGCAGTGTGGAGTGATCTGGGGAACCAAAGAAGGACTTATATACTTGGTACTAAGGATTTCTATTAATAGTTTCAAGTTTTATGTGTGTGAATTAGTGATTTTATTGCTGCCTTTCTGTTCACTTGTTGGTAGTTCATCATTGCATCATTTAGAGCAGCTGAGAATAACTGCTTTCAAATTTAACCAGGTACTTTTATATCCGTTGAGAGGGGCAAATTAAAATATTTTTTAAATGGTGAATATATTTCAAAGCCTCAGTAAACCTTATAGCTTGGTTGAGGCAATGTACATTCTTTTAGAGCACCACCAGTATGTCATAATAGCACGCCAGGTTGTGTTTCGTTTACATGACCAGGGGATTCTCCTCGGCTCCTCTGACTCATTACTGTTTGACCTTGTGGAAGTGCTTCAGTTGCTGTCACACCCTTGCCTTTTTGAATAAAAGTATTTTGTATTCTTACAACGTAATTAGAGTAACTAAAAGCTACCAGACCTGCTACATGAAGTCTCCTCTTAATGCAATGACCTCTTTATACCCAGCTTCATCTTTGTATCATGGTGTTTTTATTGACTTACAAGTCTCTTTTAATTTGAGTGTAGAGCTCATTCTATAAATTTAACAATAGCATTGAAATGTGTTAAGACATTCTATGTATGCATGTACATGGGATAAAATTGCCATTTCTCCAGAACTCAAGCAGGAGGAAATTTTCTCAGATCCAGATGCATGGCTGTTTCAGCTTGTGCTCACAGCCACACAAATGGCCACAGGCAGAACAGGGTGCTTCCAGGCACAGCAGATCTGCACTTTGACTTTGTCAAAACTCCAGTGTTTTTTAACAGCATGCTTTTTTTTTTTTTTTTCTGTCTTTAGTCATTAATTTGCGTGACTTTTTCTTTAGTGTTTTAATAAACCATTCTACTTCACAGAACATTTGTCAAAGCATCACAAATTAGTATAAACATTAAATCTCCCCACCTTTCTGTGATGCAGTCTGCATTCTTTCTTTATAAACAAGTGGAATTTAAGGGCAATATTGTCAAACTTGGATTTCTAAAATTAATCACCCATAATGTCTGTTTAGGCAACAGAGTAAATGACCTAAATTTCAAGGTGCTGAATATCCCAATACTATAATTGAAATCTTTGGGGTTTGGTAAGTGAACTGCAACCAACTTTCAGAATGAACTGTCATTGGAGTACTTATACGATTTTCAGAAATAGCTGAAGTATTATTGAACACAGTATACACACTGAGTGTACTTCCTCTTTGAGGAAAATGCCACTTCAGTAGCATGGTGATCATTTGCTTAGTTTATTACCCAAGAGTGGAAATTGGCACACTGCTGTTCTTAAGAATTTATGATCTGGCTCCCACAGTTCACATCAATCATTGAAATTACAAAATAATATTTTTAGCACATATTATCCTCAAAGGTTGTTTTTACCTGGTGACATTTAAGTCCCTTTCAGGAGCTTGCAGTATCTGGCAAGAGAAGGTTTTTTCTGAAGGTCAGATTGCAGCTGCTATTTTAGAAATGGTTTAGACAAATTGAGCTGGAAAGCAGCTTAGCAGAAAAGGCCCAAGGGATCCTGGGTGGCCCCAAGTGGAACAGGAGCCAACAATATGCCCCTGCCACAAAGAAAGCTAATGGCAACCTGGGCTGCATTAAGAGTGCTGCCATCAGGTCGAGGTGATCCTTCCCCTCTGCTCAGCACTGCTGAGGCCATACCTGGAGTACTGGGTCCAGTTCTGGGCTCCCCAGTATGAGAAAGGCATAGAGCTACTGCAGATTCCAACGCAGGGCCACCAAGACAGTGAAGGGACTGGAACACCTCTCCTGTGAGGAAAGGCTGAGAGCTGGGACTGTTGAGCCAGGAGAAGAGAAGACTTGGGGAGATCTTATCGATGTGTATAAATATCTGAAGGGAGGGTGCAGAGAGGATGGAGCCAGGCTCTTTTCAGTGGTGCTCAGGGACAGGACAAGATGCAGTGGGCACACACTGGAACACAGGAGGCTCCATCTGAACACAAGGAAACTTTTTTTTTTTGTTGTGAAGGTGACAGAGCACTGGCATAGGTTACCCAGAGAAGCTGTGTGCTGTCACCTTGGAGATATTCAGAAGCTGCCTGGTCATGGCCCTGGGCAACCTGCTTGAGGAGGTGGGTTGGACCAGATGACCTCCAGAGTCCCTTCCAACCTCAACCAGACTGTGATTCTGTGATTTTTGAGGAGTGATGAGTATAGAAGATTTCAAAAGCCACACCACTAATGCAGTCAAATCAATTTTCAAAATTACAAAGTATATGGACAGTTCTTTCCCTAAGCCTGATCCACTCCACAGCACTGCACGAGTTGGGTTGTCAAATGCATGTGCATATGCATTATTTTTTTATGTGGGTTGATAGCACATTTATTTCTCCATACAAGTGGCTTCTAGGAATGCAGTGTTACAGTTGCTCATTAGGTGTGTGTTTGCTATTTGCTTGTAGAGATTTTGGAATTTTATAGATCTAATCTGGTAAAGTATCTTTCTTTTTTCTTTTGGTTAGCTAATGAATTTAAAATTTAAATTCAGACATCAATTTTTAACTGGCAATACTTGCAGATGCTTCAGTTTGTTAGCCTGATTCAGATGCACCTACATGCAAAAATACTGCAAGCAAATGAGCCTTCTAAAATTTGAAAAAATATTGGAGTAGTGGAATGCTAATATTTTTAAAGAAAATCTAGGTTATAAGGAAATGAGAAAGAGGGAACATTTTTGTTCTTTTTTTGTTGTTGTTGTTTGTTTGTTTTGTTTTTGCTTCCATAGCTTTCTGAAGGAGTGAGAACTTTTTGCTGGGCTGTGTTATTACTGCTGCGATAAAAACAGAGAGGGGAAGGTGTTGATCAGAAAGTAGAGGAGAGGTCAGTAGCCTTGAGACTTTTTCCAAAGGTATTTATCTAAATTGGTGCTACTAAATATCTTCTATATCTGGAGCAAAGCAGTTTTGTTGTAGATTTAGAGTTGATGTAGGCAGGAGCTTCAGTTTGTCTGATAAATTTTCTCTGATATACTGTTTTTACGAAGTAGAAAGCAAACAGAGGTTTGGCCTAGAAATGAATCCCTCTTCATCCTATATGGAATGCAGTCTGCTTTTGCACATGTTCAGATATCCTTAGCCTCACCCTAAATTCCCCATTAAATTTTCTCTATAATTTAAGATAAAGATCAAGTCTACTAGTAAAAGACAAGTTAAATGGCTGAAATCTGAAGATCTTGGTCAGGTGCGTAAGTAGATGCTTGTGTTTTAAGTACTGTGCTAAGTTGAACCAAGACTGGAAAAGGATGCATTAGGAAGGACAGGCTCTTTCTCCCATCTCAAAGGTTTTCCACAACATAATAAAGTATACTGCACTTTTTTTTTTTTTT
>VXAA01001858.1:723109-781841 GCA_013399115.1 Anseranas semipalmata
ACTGTTGCAAGAATCCTTTTCTTTCATATTTCAAAGCAAGAGTTTAGAGCACAGCACAAATTGTAATGAAACGGAGGTTTCCCTGCCAATTTATCTATTTAGCTTTGTCTTACTACCTGGGAATAATAATAATGCTAGCAGATGGCTTTCCTCTTTTATTTCTTCCCATGTGCTTCACTGTTGGCTGTAATACTCTCCACTGCTTTTCACTCTGGGGCATCACTTGAACTTTCCTATCTTTCAATTTCTGCTAAAATCTGTCTATGAATGTATGTTGTCTGACATCTAGAAGATGTTCTGAGGTGTGTACTGAATATATACTTAATAAGGCTATGTATTGCTCTGTTAGTGAGTCTTCAGCCTCAAGAAGTCTTGTGGCCCTCATGCAGATATCTTTCTCTCCTCCCTGCTACCTCTGCAGTCAGTTACATTAGTAATTTACTTAGTCTGGCGCTGTGCTCCTTCACTGTCTCTGTGCAGTCACTATACTGTCCTGCTCACACAAGAACGTTCTGTTTCGTTCTGAAAACACTGTTGTCTTCACCTGATGGTAAAAAGCCATCTTCCTCAAGATGAAGGGAGAAGTTGCATGCAGCCCATCCAGTTCTGAGGAAACCTACTGCCTTTAGGACAAGGTAGATCAAAGCCCAGGTGATAACTTTGTCTGAAGCTTTAACTTGCCATTGCTTATCTGCTCTGACCTTTGCACTATGCAGGCTACAGAATCCACCAAGGGGTTCCCGTGCTTGTTCAACCATGTTTTGCTGGCAGCAGTCACTAGGAATGCACTGGGTTTTGGTTTATAGATTCAAATGATGAGCGCTCTGCTGACAGTCTTGATGGTCTGCAACCAGTGGTCGTCTCCCCTGTTCAGCTTGGAAACAAGGGATCTTTATAATGCTGCTGATAGACCCTTACTTCTTCCTTACCAGTGTTACAGTTTGGTGGTATCTGTAATGATGTGGAGACAGATGTTTTCAGAACTATTGTTAGTCTTCAAAAAGTAAAAAATATGGAAAATTTAAGACAAAGACTTTTTTTTAGTGATCTCTATTTTCTTGACTGTCACAATAATTATCCCTGAAAACATGCCTCTGAGACATATAAAAAAATTGAAACATTGACATTGAAAAAAAACAACGAGAAAAAAAAACAAGCAAACAAACAATAGTTTGTTTAGTTCTGAAGAATAATCTAGGGTATATGATACAAAGGGGTTGGTTCCTAAATTATTTTTCAGTTGGAGTATTTTTACTCAAAAGGTATAGGTAAGATCATGTGTATAGGCATACCTCATAAGTATTATGCATAGAAAAACAAAGTTACAGTTTTAATTTCTTGCTGATTAGATGTTCAAGTTTTGTCCAGTTATACTTTCTAATATTGTTCACACTTCCTAAAACTTGTGTAGTTCTGCATTATACTGAGGCTATCTAATAAAATGGTAGTTGGGTTGCAAAATGTGGGGGGGAAAAAAGAGAAGGTTTGTATTCTTACCATGGAAGAAGTTACCACTCGCATTATCTCAGCAGATAGGTCAGCATACTCTGCACACCCACCTATTAGACATGATATACTGTAGTTTCGTAATGCTTCTCCCTGCCAAGAGCAAGCATTCCTTGTAATCCAGGGCTTGCAGCAAAAAAGTTATTAGTCACTCAGTAGCACACCCATTGCCTATTGAGAAATGTTTTTAGAAAGGAGCAGATGTCTACAGCGTGGCTCACAGACTATTTTGAAATACATGACCAAGTGCACACCCATGCCTGTAGCCTTTACTCAAGGAAACTTTTTAATGACATCAATGGGAGTTGCATCCAACGCAAAGGAACATAGGATAGACTCTTAAGGCTAATGAGCTACCTGTTGGACTAGTGAATTTCCTATTTTCAAAGCATGAAAATCTGTGTACTGAGTAATATTGAAACCAAACCATCCAGATACATAGCAGCTTTGGAAGAAGACATTAAAACTTTACAAGATTTTTGTAGGTTTAGCAAGGTAATTTGGGTCAGCTCAATGCTAGAAGGAGGTGTTTGCTTTAATGCTTAGCAGGTGTGTGTGTGTGGCATCTGAAACACTGGATATATTTGTACATGTGTTCTGCTGAGCCAGATGATGGATGCTGGAAGAGCCATGGAAAGTGCTTGATCTGTCTTGACATGGTTTACAGCTAGATCTCCAAAGGAGCCTCAGAACTGACACTATCTTCCTGACGGGTTTTGCAACACCTGCTCTGGAAACTGGCTGCCCTGTGGTGGGGTGGGGGAGAAGTTCTTTCTTTCTCTAGGGAATATGTTGCTGGCCAGGAGCAGGAGTGGATCATGTGCTGATCCCATCAAAGGGAAGAGAGGGAATTTAGGGGCTTGTGGCAAAGCAGTGTTGTGTTCCAATTTAAAAATGGAGCAAAGATCGCTGCTTTTAAAACCCAGCTGTAGAAGAAATTGAGGTGTCCAGTTTTGAAAAGTAGATTATTAGAACACCTCCCCAGCATGACGAAAGTTACAGGCTTTCCTCAGCCTGAGGACATTTTAAACCACATCTCTTACTCCATGTGAAGCTCCTTATCAGTAGGTAGTGGGCTGATCTTGCTGGGAGTGCCTTCCTCTTGTCTTGCATGCAGCCTCAAGGAACAAAACATTTCCAGACGTGCTAGGCCGCAGAAGAGGAGCAGCTGCCCTAGGAAGCTGTATCTGGGTGTTCAGGACTCTGCTAACAGTTATCCAACAAAGCAGAAGTTTGGGTGCATACATATTTGACAGGATTTACAGGGCATCTTACTTCTTCTGATGTTGCCTTATGGGCACATAGTCTTGTGGTCTAGGCTTTCATTCTTCGACAGACAGTCTACAGATCCTGTGCTGAAGACGAAGGAGTGCTTTTCATATTTTTACGTGCTTCTCAGAAACCTTTCTGACAGGCACATTTCTGCTGCAGGCAGGTTCTGAGCTTATTCAGCTCTTGGGAATACTAAGCAAAAACAGAGGCCACAATCTGACCATGAATGCACAAAGTATTAAGTACCCTTCAAGTGCTTTATGAAAAATTTGTATTTGTAACTAAACTGCAGTTGAAATGTAGTCTGTGTGAAAGCTGAAGATTTCACTTCATGTAGTGATAGAACAGTATTAGCACTTTTCTACACTGGCCTTAAGACTGTGGATTGGGTTACTGCTGCAGAATAGTGTGTTCATCTATAATGCTTATATCTTATTCTAAAAGATGGAGTTGGAGAAGTGGGGGAAGGCATTACCTTACTGTTGGGAGAGTTTTGTGTGTGTGTGATGAAAAAATACCTTGCTTCTATGCTGTTTTTAATATAAATTTATAATAATGCTCTTTTTACTGTTGCTTAAGTCAGGGGAGAAAAAGTTTTTTTCTTCCTGTAGTGCATGAATGTTTGGGAAATATCTCCAGATGGGAAGGAATCACAGCTTTGATGGCCCTAAACATTTTGGAGAATTGTAATGTTAAAGGTATGGCTTTTATATCCAGTAAGAATTTTGAGAGGCATGTGCGTTTGGTTTTTCAACTCTGGCCAACTTTAAAAGTACAATTCAGACACAGAAGAACGAATCTGTAAAAATTTTTTCACTTCTTTTCAGTTCAAGGAAAATCTTTACTGATGCCCAGTCAGAAGGCATGACTTTAAGTAAACTGCATAATTAATGGTTTTCTACTAGTAAGTATAATACACAGTAAAACGGGATTTTATTGGAGTGAGGTTTTTTAGTATGAAACACTTCTAATTTTTATGTTGGAAATATTGTTTTGCAAGCTACAGTATACTTCAAAGAAAATCTCCAGTATGATTTAACTGATTTTTGTAAAGAGCTTTATACCATTTCAAAATTCCTAGTTGCTAACTACTGTGCAATGCTATGAACAAAACGATTAAATTAATACCTTAAATAAGTTATGTGAATAATGCCTGGGTGCACAGTGCTCTTTATAATGCAGTAACACTGGAGGTTTTAAAATGTGTGGTAAATCTAATGCAACTGTACTTTTGTTGTTGCTGCTCTCAGGCATGGGTCATAATACAACTGACTATTTTTACACGTGCAGACAGAGACCATGAAAATCAGCCTAGCTGATCCATTCTCAATCTTTGCTGACCCTGGCCAAGCTCTTGTACTTACAGAAAAAAATGTCTGTCCAAAACTAATGCTAAGGACCGTTCTCAAGTAATTAACCTGCAAAGATATTTTCTCTTCCCTTGCTTGCATTTATGGATTGGGATGGAAGTACACTCTGTAGTGTAAGAAAGCACTCTGTTACTGGAGATCTTCATCTGTTTTTTTAGATATGATGGTCATAAGACTTACTTCAGAATTATTTCGTTTGAAGTATGTCTGTCTGTTAAATAGTTTGGCTCAAAAAATATTGTTTGTTGTTATATCGTTAGTCCATGTATACCATTGTACTATTTAAAAGATGAAAAGCAGTAGAAAAAGAGCAAATAGCAATTGATAAACTACAGTAAAGATTTATTATAAACAATTAGTCTGCAGACTCCATATAAGCTCAAAGATAAAGAAATGGAAGAGGTGCACTGATGTCTTAATCTAGCTTTAAATGAAATGCTTTAAGATATTCAATTTCAAAAATAATGAACTACTCATATTTCCCTCCTGCCTAAGAATAAAACTAAAAATTTTGTTTGGACAGTCATGAAAAAGAAAAAAATTGCCTCCAACTTTATATCTCAACCAATGTGATAAAAGAACCATACAGATGCTACAGCACAACCCCAGAATTATTAAATCTTTGTATATCTGTAGCTGTCTGTGCTGCTTTCAGCAAGTAGATTTTTTAGAATACTGATTTATATCACACAGAGGCAGATAAATGCTGTATAAGAAGCATCATTCCCTAGGCAGATGGGAGAGGAGAGGATACACCTTCTGTCAAAGACTGCAGTACTCCTAAGAGCTCTACTGCTCTCCACAGCAAACATTAAGGCCTGGAATTTCTGCCTCCAACTGAGAGTTCAGTGTGGCAGGAAGTGCACTCATCAGTGAACAGGTGGAGCAGAAAGTGGAGGGTGAATCCGAGAACAGATAAACACTGCAGTAAAGCCCTCCAAAGATGCTCTGTGTGGCTCTGCTTCCCTTCCAGTCTGCCTCCAACACTATTCCTTGTATTTAATGATTCTGTTTCCTTAGTGTGTTCGAAGGGCAGAAATGAATTATTGTAGGTTGATGGGGTTTGCAGTCTGGTCAAACTCAGTAAGGTCCAAACTTTGCAAGCTCTTGTAGCTAAAAGTCATCTTAATGTACTGTGCAGTGATGAGTTTACTGAAGGAAAATTAAGAAAGTCCTCTGAGCCCAGTGATTACTCATGCACATGCAGGAATTCCCATGTGTGTAAGTACCAGCCTGTGTTAGTCTGTTTTTATGTACTCTAGATAGGTGTGTTTACTTTAATTTATTGGCAGGATTGTGCTTGAACTTAACCAAATATTAGTTATAAAGTTGAAATGCCTTATTGATATAGGCATTACGTGGCTATAAGAGGACTTTGGATCCATCCATTACTTTATCTTCCTTATGATAACATCTGTCATTTCAAAGTATCCATCTGAAACTTGTTGCATCACGTTTGTTTCAGATTATGCTTTATATTACCACTTTGGAGTTACTCTCCTTACATTTTCTCCTGTTTCGTGCTAGTGTAAGGAGTCTAAACTAATCCAGCCCTTTGCTTTAATAAAAACAAATATGGATTAGGATTAGGATAGTGTTCTTGTCATTTGCCTGTATGAATACCTCCTCTGGTTCCAGTAGGATGGTTCACAAGAGGGTGTCAGTTATGTCTTGTAGGTGTACAATGGTTTATTTTTAGCTGAGCCAGAATTCTGATGTTTGCTAAACTTGATTATTTTTTTTTCTTGCTTGTAAATTCTAGTTCTTCATTTTATATTGAGGGAGAAAAATGGAAATATCTTATGTTTCTTGGATTACTGTTTATAATCTTTGCACCAGTTAAGCACTCATATGGGAATAGGATTTGCTCTGTTGCTTGTTTTTCAGAGTGGGTATTCTGTTGCCATATATATATTTTACCCCTCCTTTTCTTTCCTTGTTTGCTTCCCTTCTACACAGCTAAAGAGGTGGCCTGAAAACTTTAAGCATAGCAGGTTGCATGGTTCTCTTTTCATCAAATATAATTAAAAGTAGGATTATTTTTAAATCTGAAATGCAGCAGAAATTGCATCCAACCACTCATTGTCAAAGATCAATAGCAATATAGGTTTGGCATAGGCAGCAAGTTCACAAACTTTGTACTTGAGTGGAAAAAATAATCTAAATTCTTAGATTGCCTTGGCAACATTCATTCATTCACAGTCCTGAAATATCAAGACTTAGTCACTGATGATAAACATTAATAGCATTTTATTGTCTGTGTTGTTTAACAATGTACTATCTAGGTGTTTTTGTTTGCATCAATATAATTTTTCTAACTGAATTAATCCATCTTAATCTGTGAAGGAATTCTGTCTTTTTGTAAAGAAAATGACTTCCTGTCAAGAGGTAAATGACAATATGTATTTCTCTATATTTGTCTATTAGCTAGTTAATTTCTGCTGGTACTTGTAATAGCCATCGTGGCTTGTGGACCATACAGTTGTACTTATTTCACAAAGAATTTCTATACAGTTTGAATGAAAATGCATATGTAATATATAAACTTTTTGTATGTACTAATAAAAAATACAGACATCTGTATTTGAGAGACAACGCTGTTTGAAGCAGGTCTGCATTTTTTTAACTCTACTTGTAGAGTTAAATAGTATAAATAGTACTAAATATTTTTTAAATTAAGAAAAAAAAAAGCTGAAATCACTTTAACTCAATAAATCAATTGATAATATAGCTGATGTACACAAGAGAGAACATACAGGAGAGCATTCCACAAGGATGTTTGTACGAAAAGCTACTATCCAGTTGCACAATATTTCATTATAGCATCTTGTTAACTGTAACATTCATGTTCTATAACTTTGAGAAGAAACAAAAAGTGTCAGCTTTTAAGTCGCTGTGAAAAATTTATCTTGCCTTAGCCAAAGAGATTAGAGGTGCTACATGTTTGAAAGTTATGATTTATTGTATGATGAAGAAAAACTGATGAAGTTCAAATTTCGTTTAGCAGCTTGCAAGACAGTTTCTATGAAGGTGTTTACACTGACAGCCTATGGCAGGTAAGAGATAGGCATAGCTATCCAGATAGGAAGACTAAAAGTAACAACTGTAAAGAAGAATTCCTCTGTGCTTACTGGATTGCTAGAGTTCTAGCTTCCTCATCAGACCAAAAAATGCCCTGACTACTGCATTCAAATTGAGGAACATAGACACTAGTGTTCACAATGTTGCCTTGGCATAGGTCTGTCTGTTTTTGTGCATGAAGTGATTGTCATACCTGCTGGTAAGTTATTTTTCTGTCTGTATGTCTCAGCTCAGGCGAGAGCTGGGAGAAATAAACTCCTGAACACATATTTCAGTAATGGCAGGCTTGGCTGCAAGCAGCAGACTTTGAACAGCAGCATGCAGATACACTGAAGGGATGGTGCTTTCTCGATACAGGCTGATACGCACCGTGCTGAGCAGACAAGCTGGCTGCTCCACGCCCAAATATACTGCAGGTGTTAAAATGGCAATATATATCTCACGAAAATCCCTAGGTGGGGCTACCACTTGCTTTTCTTTTTTTCCCCTCCCATTTTCAGTTGAATGTGCATGTTACTGTTACAATGGCAAAAAATGACGGTATATTAGATGAAGTTTAGGTGCTTTAACATCAGTTACTTATATGTTTGCTATATCTGTATTTTACATAGGTGTGTGCTCCCTGTGTGGCTTTGTAGAAAGTATATAACTCTAAAAACAATGTGAGTGTGACTTTATTTTCTGGGATTTTTGTTCCCTCCTGCTTTTAATGGAGCCATGCAGCTGAAAATGGGCTCCTTCAGAGGCACAAGTGGCCACAGTTAGTCATGGGTCTGTCTGGACCCACAGCCTCCTTTTAACCATTGGTATCTACCTGTGTGTACGCTGAGCTTCACATCCCCCTGGGAACGTTTCACAGGCTGCCCTCAATCCTGCCTGCTTCTCAGTACAGGCAGGGACACTACGCACCATCTCAGTTGTTATTACCACCCACTAGCTGATCAGATCCCTCTTGGTGGCTGTCATGAACAACTACTAGAAACTACTTGTTCTTTGAACCAGATTGTTAGATACAATCTATCTCACCACTTTGGTTATATGGGGTATATTATACTTAGTTTTTTTCAGAGATGAGGAGTTAAATTCTCCCTGTCTAGTAGTCACCAAAAATGCCTTGCACCAGGGAAATATCCATACCACACTATCCTTCCTGATCCCAGTGACTGCTGCAGACAGCGAAGAACTTCTGTGCTCCTTCAGAGCGATGGGAGGATTCAGGCAGCTCCAAGGACAGGTGCAGGTAACATTTGCATTTTTGGTAACCTACTGATAGATGGACAGTTTCACTGCTTTATCTCTGGAGAGTTGTTTACCTCTCCAAGCAGCCAGCAGAAACCTGCAGTCATGCTGAGCCCTCCTAACTCAATCCTTGTGCATGATCCTGGTGTATTATCACTTAGCCAATTGACCTGTGTTTGCTGGTGTATTCACTTATTTTCCAGAATTAAAAAGGAGCCTTCAAATCTCCTTATTGGCAAATACTACACAGACGTTTCAGATTACTTGTGAAAGTAAATTTCACATTTATAGCTCTATCTGTGCTTTCCCAAAGGGAAATTTGAGGAGGAAAGTCATTTCCAGTGATCTGTACATGTTTTCATTCTGCTTGGTTACGTCTGTGGAACCTGCTAGTGATGCATAGAAAGCATAAATGAGAGGATGATGAGCTGGAGTGGTCTGAAGAACTGTATTCCTTCATCAGTTAGACTGTTTGATAGAGTCTATAACCACTTCCGTCACTGTTTTTGTGCTCTCCTTAGATGTAGCACATCTTTATTTTTAGTTTAGTATGCCTATTGATAGTTTTTGCTGATGGAACATGGGAGGTAACACAGGCTTGAAAACGATTTTAAAAAATATGTAACCAAAGCAGATATGGTGCAGAGTTGGATTAAGCTTAGTCTGCTTTTTGTACATCTGTTTTATTCACTACAGTTATCCTCTTCCTGTTTCCTTTCCTTTGCGATGCTCTGAGGGGCTGCAGGAAAACACTCTTTCTTCTACAGCTCCTGTTGTGTCATACATGAGCACATGACTTTCCTGTAGATTCTAGAGGTGTGTTTCATTAGAGCATAGCAACTCAAGAATATGATAATATAGGACATGCAAGCAAAATTCTGCCTCTTCAGCCTGTTTCCAGCTGTTGATAAATCCTTGTCTTTGCTAACATCCAAGTTTCTGCATTAAACTTCCGCAAGGAAAAATAACCAGGCCTCCAATGATGAATTTAAAACAATTTCCACAAAGACAGCTTACATGCAAATCAGCAGTCTTCCTATAAAGGGTGAGAAAATGTTTCATGAGATTTGTTGCATTATATACACTCTGCCTCATTGTAGATCTTTGCCTTTTTGTTTTGTTTTGTTTTTTGTTTTTTTAGGTGCTATTAAATATGTAGGAGTTTGCTTTGATGCAGCCTGGCTTTGCTTGAACTTATCAAAGAGAGGTATGTTCTTGAATTAATGCTTGAAAAGTAAGTGGTTGGGCCAGGAGTATCCTGTCATAGCACAGGTACAATAGCAGAAGTGACTGTGAGCACTGTGCAACCAGCAGGTCTCAGTGTATGTGTAGGTAGAGGGGAGCTAAGGGTGCTGTACTGTAGCACTTACCAACAGGCCTTCAAATAGCAGGTAAAGGAGTATTTTGCTTCATTAGACCATAATCTAGAATAAAATACTTTTGCTGTGAGGTGGCATAGAATCTCATTCCTGTTGTGATAGTCTTCTTATACTCATTGCCCATTAATCATATGCTGGATTAATCAGCAACCCACTAAAAAAGTCTGTATGTGAAGAACTGTGTGATGACTTTATAATTGTAATGGTTCCAAAGACACATTTTAATTTTCCTTCAGCCTTTTGTATGACCCTGAGTAGCTCTCAATCAGGACAGTAGTAAGTCCTATGACTTCACCGGGGTGAAGTGTAATTGATTAAAATCTTGGGAGTTAATGGAAAGTCTTTTTATGGATGTCTTTTATTGGATGTCTGTTTTATGTGCACTGCTATACGTGGTGGGGGAAGGTGTCACAAAATCGGCATGCTTCAAGACTGAATATAGTCTGTTCTTCATGTTGTGCTATGCAGAGATATGTATGCTAATCTAAACTCAATTTTCTGATTTGTACAGCTATTATATACACACAGTGTAGAACAGAGTATGCTTATAGTACAGTGATGGCGATGCATCATGTTTGTGTACCTTTTGCAAAAATGTCACAATTTTAGGGATAGAATAGAAAGACAGACAGCAAGCCTGTGTAAATACTACAGTCCAAGGGAAACAAACATGTTGCTCATTTTGCGTAGCCAAGGTTTCACCCTCAGGCTGTGACAGAAATAGGCATAGAACTTGTTTGTCTTATGTCCTACTTTTATTAAAATAACATGGTTGCAAGGAACAATGAATGCATACTCCGTCATGCTTTTTATACACCAACAGAAAACAGTTTTTTGAAGTGGCTTATTTGGTTGTGAAGTGAGGTTACCGTAGCATCGCAAGACTTGGGTTAATGATAGATGTTGTTAAGTAAGGATTGTGGGCTCTTCTCTAGACAGAGGAACTTCTGTAGACTCATTTAGTGGTAGCTGTGCCCTGATTGCAAGGTTTCAATTCTCTGAGCTTGTTGGTTAAGTGTCAAAGCTACTTTTGTTGCATCATTGCTGACTGCTTCTTAGGTCAGCATTATTACTAACCAATCTCTATATGTGTCAATGTAGTAGTTCTAGGTGTTGTTGCACTAAAGTGTGAGCGCTTGCTTCAAGCTGACTTCTACAGTTCAGAGCAGTTTTGTGTCTCAAAGTGATGGCAGACAGCAAGCAAGAATATGTATGTGTTACAGCTCTGTAAGGAGTGACTGCTTTATGTTCAGTGACCTGTTTCATGGCAGCAGGTGGTTGCCTCCTCCTCAGAAGTAGCTCATTAGTTCATCCAAGTTGTTGTCATGTAATTAATGAAGGTAATCTGGAAACTTTCTTCTGTCTGTGGCCAGGAGACCACAGGCACTAAGGACATAAGGGGAGCAGTTTCCTATTGTGACTGTCTAGGTGGAGTTTGCTGATTGACATGCACTTCTGAGGTGGCATGCCTGAGGACAATTACAGCTACAGCATAGTGTTTTTGTGGACAATGGCTGGAAAACATGAGCAATGCATCATTTGGACATTGAGAAATAGGTGGTAGCGTGGATGGGTGTTTCTCCATTTGATTAAAGGGAAGTTGTGGGTGTTCCTAGGGTCACAGGGAGCTCTGTCTGAACAGATGGCCAAGAGGCTTCCCTCAGCTTAGCCAACAGGTGACTGCATATTCATCATACATTCCCAGCAGTTGCTTGAGCTAGTATTTGCACCTGTGAGCAATAACCTACAAAACAGTAGGAGAGGAATGAATAGACTAGCTTACAAGGGAATACAAGCGTGAATTCATAACCTGCATTGGTACACACGCATTGTGTTGCCCAGTCTTTCCAAATGCATCTGTGCAGCCCATGCTATTGTTTCCCAGGCTGCGTCTCATCCACTGGTGTCACCCAGTTGCCACACCCTGCCCATGCCTCCACAAGAGGTACTGCACTCCCTGATGGTGGGTGGGACCAGAAGTTCTGCAAGAAAAGTTGTAATGAGAAGCTCTCTGGCAGAAGTTGTAGAATAGGGTGTCGAAAAGGCAATGTCATTTGCAAAGCCAGTTGATTCGCATCTGACTAGTTTTTAAAATGTAAGAAATTTTTATTTGCTTCAAGGTGTTTTGTTTTGCTTTGTTTTAAATGGTTTTCAAGGTAATTGGAAGTCATTTGTCATGTGTCTGTTTCAGATGTGTCTTTTGACCACTATTGTGTCTTTTAGCATACCCAGTCTAGGGGTGGCTATAAGGATATGTAAAGCAGTAAGACTGACCATTTGGAGTGTCAGAAGAAACTATTGAGAAGAAACAAATTATGTTTTTCAGTAAAGAATGTCATATTTTTTCCCATCTTTCTGGAATCTTTAATTTAAACCAGGAGATTGCTTATATTTGCTCAGAAAACACTGCTGGCAGAAACAACTATTACCAATGTTTAAACCTTTGGTTGTAAGGAGCAAGAACCTCTTTTGGAGGGATGGTGCTAAAATTGTTAAAAAAAAAAAAAAAAAAAGAGCAACATTCAATTTAAGGAAGATTAGCAGAATTAACACTAGGTAACTGGGCCATAAAAATCTGCTCTCCATGAAGGGAATAGCAGCCAGACTGTGTCCTGACCGCATGCCAGAGAGCTAAGGAAAGAAGCTTCCATGGCATCCTCAGAGCAAAGGAGCCTTACAGCATCCACGTGCAACAAGTTCCAACACGCTAGCATGCCCCGTGTTCAGTCAGGGAAACTGAGCCCAGTCTGTGTGCCCTGTTCTTGACAGCATACTCACTCTGACATGATGGGTATTTATTTTGCAGACACAAACCCCACACACACACTTTGATTTCCTCTAGTAAGGGATATGAGTGTTTCCAGGATTACTGTGGGTATAAAAATATATTAGTGAAGTCCAGAGATCTTTTTTGTAAGGCACTTTTCTTTACTGTCACAACTCGGTTTCTTCTGTTGGTTATGATGAATCACCTTGGGAATCTGGCTTACGGCAAAGGTGTGAGATGTAATTGCAGTTGGCGTAATTTGCTTTCGTAGGAGAAATGTGGTACTTCATGGTTTTCTTTTTCTTAATAAAATTCTGTGGTTTATTTTATTTTATTTTATTTTTTTCTGTAGGTATTTATGTTGTGGTAGCTTTGACAGTCATCAATAGACTGCTCTTCTTTGCATTAGGTAAACTTAGGACTTGTCCAAAAATATAGCAAGGGTTTCCAATACACCACTGAGCTGGAGAAAGTCATTTCTGTCATCCTGGTTGAGGAGCAGGTACAGAAACATGGTCCATGTTTCATGTTTCATGGACCATGGGCAATGGTCAGGTTTTCAAAGCTGGAATGTAAAGAGGGCTCTTCTAATAGTTATGAGATCTCCCACTTTTTGGCATCAGGAACACCAGTTTCTTTCTAACATCTTTATTTTGTGTAAGATTCAGGCTTCTGTCCTCCTGTTGCAATAGAAGAGCCAAAGCAACAATGACTATTGAGATGGATTTTTTTGTTTTTGTTTTATAGAGGAGCTGCTGGATCCTTGGATCCCATGTGGGATTAGGCTTATTTTTAGATACCTCAGTAACTGGACAAGGCACTTGTGGCACTACTTTTAGCCACTTTTCTGTATCCTGCCCCCTGTCTGCTGACAGGCTTTATCCTGCAGAAGTGATGATTCAGGGATACAAGCTAATTGCTGTAACTTCTTATAAACCAGTCCCCTTCTCCCAGGAGAGATTATGGAAATCTTTCACAATAGTCCCACCTGCTGGACCTTAGAATGTGCTATCAGGATTGTGTTGCTGACAAGCAGGCCTGGATTTGGGAGCAAGAGGGTACTTTACTGCCAGCTGTGATTGTCTTGTCCTTCTTGTACCACACTGCAGCAGGTGCTGCTCAGCCATAGCTGAGGATGAGACCTACAGTCTAAAGTTAGGCTTTAGCCTAGAACTAAGCTTTTATCGCCTCTAATAACACTGGGTAATTAATTGCTTTTTCATATGTGTTCTTTGTCCAGGGCAGACATCAGAGCTGTAGGAACAGTCTTGTGAGAGAGAAATAGTGGAGCTTCCCATGGGCTGTTGGGAAGCACCTGTGAGTGTGTAAGCAATTTTCTTACCTCTGTAAGAGCAAACACTGCAGTTCTCTTACAAAAGACTCAAAATCCAATTCTGAGTTTGTTTACACTAGTGTAGACTCTGCTGTCTCATGGTGCTGGAACAGGTCACAAGCTTCATTTTGGGCCCTGCTGTTCCTCAGGTTAATGAGAAGCTTGTGTTTGGCTCCTGCTTGTGCATGGGTCAGTTTCATCATTTAAAATTGGATGTGCCCATGATAAATGCTAAAAATCCACTGTGGCTCACTTTGCAAACAGTAACAGTAAGATTTATGCGGCAAACAGCATGAAAAGTGAAGAAGCTCAAGATTTTTTAACCTATATGATTACTCAAGAGGGAGACCTGAACTACTACTGTTTTTTTTTTATTTTTATTTTTATTTTTTTGTAACTGCAGACTGCAATGACTTACATGCTTGATAGTATACAGAATAAGGGAATATTTCTACTTGACAAATCCACTAACAAATTAACACAAGGAACACTTGGATGTCCATCTAATCAAATAGTTGATTGTTCCCTCAAAAACAGTAAGAGTAGGATGCCTTGACTTTGACCAGCCTTTAAATGGCTTTAGGGCATAGCATTCAAACACCAGAACTCTTCATTTCATTGGGGCTTTTCATGATATTTAATCCTATCTATATTGTCTGGAAAAAAAAAAAATCAATTGAAAAAAATCAATTTTAAATATAGGAAGTCCTTGATTATGTGAAATTTTATGTCAAATCAAGTGTGGCGAGTAGGGGAGGTTGTGTGTGTTTGTTGTTTTTTTTTAGCCTAACACAATGAAGGGAGTTTTCAGTTGAGGAGTCATCTCCTTCTGCAGAGGAAACATGCAGGATGATGTTTATGTTCGTTTTAGTCATCAAAGTTGAAGTGCACAATAATGGTAAGCCTATGTTTCTACAATAAGAGGATATTTCTCATAATGAAGGAAGTCTCCAAGGTCAACAACTACAATACCCGGAGAGGTTACATCACAGAACCACATCTGTGCAACACTGCTCTCTCTTTTTTTTTTTCCTTTTTTTCCTCTTTAAGCTTCAGTGATAACAACAATACTTGCCAGAATACTATGGATTTAAATTGGACTTCTATTTACAGTGTGATTTAGCTATTAAAAAACAATAAGAAAGAAAGAAAGAAAGAAAGAAAGAAAGAAAGAAAGAAAGAAAGAAAGAAAGAAAACCCAAATGAGTATTCTCCTCCCCAGTTAACTGAAAGTCTCTTAATATCCTGCACATTCCCAAATTCAGTTTGTCCAACTACTGTTTTTTGCAATGGGAATTATACTATGTTATGGTGATGCCAGCAGCAATATCTCCTGAATCTTGTCTGGACCTGTGCATTTCTTAGATGTCACAGAATCATAGAATAATAAAATGTTTCTGGTTGGAAGGGACATTTAAAGCCCGTGCAGTTCCAACCTGCCATGGGCAGGGGCACATCCCACCAGCCCAGGTTGCCCAAAGCCCCGTCCAGCCTGGCCTTGAGCACTGTCAGGGAGGGGGCACCCACAGCTCCTCTGGGCAGCCTGCTCCAGTGCTTCACCACCCTCACAGTGAGGAATTTCTCCCTTATGTCTCATTGAAATCTACCCTCTCTCAGTTTAAAGCCATTGCCCCTTGTCCTATCACTACAGTCCCTGATAAAGAGTCCCTCCCCAGCTTTCCTTTAAGTAGTGGAAGGCTGCTCTCAGGTCTCCCCAGAGCCTTCTCTTCTCCAGGCTGAACACCCCCAGCTTTCTCAGCCTGTCTCCACAGGAGAGCTCCAGCCTCCAAGCACCCTCGTGGCCCTCCTTGGGACCTGCTCCAGCAGGTCCAGCAGGTCCCTGTCCTTCTGGGACAGCAGGACCTGCTCCAGCAGGTCCCTGTCCTTCTGGGGCTGGGGGCCCCGGAGCTGAACCCAGTGCTCCAGGCGGGGGCTCAACAGGAGGGGGAGAATCACCTCCCTCGACCTGCTGGCTGCACTTCTTTTGACACAGCCCAGCATACGGTTGGCCTTCTGGGCTGCAAACACACGTTGCTAGCTCAGGTTCAGTTTTTCGTCCACTAATATTCCCAAGTCCTTCTCCTCAGGGCTGCTCTCAATCCACTCATCGCCCTGCCTTTATTCACGTTTGGGATTACCCCGACTCGGGTGCAGGACCTTGCACTTGAACTTGTTGAGCTTCATGAATTTCACACGGGCCCACCTCTCAAGCCTGCCCAGGTCCCGCTGGATGGCATCCCCTTCCTCCAGCGTGCTGACTGCACCACACAGCTTGGTGTCATCTGCAGACTTGCTGAAGTTCTTGCTGAAGTATCTTCTATCATGTGATAGTACTGGGCCTGGCAACACGTGCCTCCGTGTTGGGCTGTATATATGTGAACAAGAAAACTTTTGGCTATTTTGGCAACATTTGCATGAGGGAAAAGAGAGCAGGATAGATCTTATTTTTTCCAGATCACTTTGTATCTCCATTTACTATGCAAATTAATGTTACCAGTACATGTACTACAGTTTGGAAACTCCTGATGTAATATATTTCTCTCTGTTTGGGGTTTTTCTTTTTTGCATTTCTGTACTTGAATTTTCATTGCAAGAAGTGTATTTTATGACCTGCTTTTTGAAGCAGTATTTTTCACCAGTGTTTCTTGATTTAGCTTTTACAAATGTCTGTTAATTCTAAATTCTGTTAATCTAAATGTCTGTTAATCTAAATAGCTTGTCTTATAATGGCAAGAACAGGTACACTCTTGCCTGCCCATTTTGTTTGTTTTTTAACCTGCTGCTGAGGTCTGCTCTTATACCATTAACAGGATAGCAAAGAAAGAGGCTGCTCTACATATTTGTCATTGCTGTAGACTTTATTCTATTTGTACCCAAGACTCTGACTCAGTATTGTTGAAGTCAGCCAAATCTTTCCCTGGCTTCAGGTTGTTCTGAATCAGTCCATAAACCTAAAAGTCAAAGCTGCATCTAACAAAGAAAACAAAACCTTTTTCTTTCAATTCCTAAAAGAACTTGTGTTGTGGTTTGAGCCTGTTGTTCATGTCTAATCATGTTCAATGGTGATCATTCCATGCATCATATATTAAAGTGAAATTACCTAGCATTCAGTATTTCCTTGATTGCATTTGGTTTGTCAACAATTATTTCATTTAAAATGGGTGGTGGCATTCTACCATTCTTGTTCCCTCACTTGGCAATTGGGAATGATAGTTATGAAGACATTGTAAACGTCATCCAGGTAGCTAGGTAACCCTGAGTATTTAAGGAGGTGAGAATAAAGACTGATCTTCCTTTAGGTGTGGACAAATATGAGATAGGTTGGATTGGACTAGTGAAAGAAGGATTTGAAAAGCTGAGGACATGTGTTTTGGAAGGTGTGCTAGGTGTATTGGTTGTAAGTTGCTCATCCTTGCCTTGCTCAGCATTGTGGCCAACATTTTACTTTATTTTCCCAATGGAGAAACAAGATTTGCTTCAGAGCATCATCTCAGCAAATACGTGGAGTGCCTTCATGGCATTCTAGGTGGAGGCCTTTTGGTAAGTAATAAACTAGCGCTTTCTTTCAAATTTATTTTAAAGCTACCTGGTATTACTGTCTCTTTACCAATTACATTGATTTATTCATTGAATATCTTGTCAGCAGGAGACTCTAGAGTTGTATAAAAAAAAAAAAATAATAATAATAATAATAATAACCAGCTATATTGTACCATGGGTATTATTAGTTGCTTTGGTTATCATATCTGCAACATTATGTCACTTTAGAGCTGAGAATCAGCCTATAGATTGCAGAACCCAAATGCAAAACTGGAACCAGGCCTTTCAGCAGGACATGGTTTATGCAAAGGGTTAAATCTTACATTTTTATTCTATTAGTGAATTATTCTCCTTTTTAATGTCCCCAGGTAACTAGTATTTATTTGCAGTCCCCTATATTGTATATTATCTGAGATGTGGAAAGACAACTGTTACAGCTCTGTTTTAGCTCTTTATTCAGAGGAATTGAACAGCAGTTACCAAAGCTTTGAATTAGAGTAATAGCCAAGGATGAAGAACTGTATTCACTATAAGAGATTGTTAATCTGAAGCAATTAGTTTCTACCTTTTCAATTTTGCATACCACAGTTTAGCATATTTATGTTCCCTGACTCCAGGCTTCCTTTTTCATTCACTTTTAGCAGTCCTTTTAGGATTGCAAATCTCAAGCTGTCAGCAAATCACAGGTTGAAAAGCATTGCATAATAAGGCCCTCTGTCTTGTGAGAGGTGCTTACAGCTGCCTTACAGCTCCATTGGAACCTAGACTGAGATTTGCAAAGACTGAGCTTTACACACAGACTAATCCAAGTGAAATAAATGGAACAGGTCCTGAATCACACTCTTGTACAACCTCTCCGGACTGGCAGCACTGAGACTCAAGAAAAGGTTTGAGTAAGGGCTGACTAATACATGACTCTGCTCAACAGTATAGTTTTTATTTTAGTGTCTTGTTAAGTAAATCTGTGCTGTTCATGCATAATACTTTGCTTGTTCTTTATGGTTTTCCAAGGTATTCCTGGGTGTGGAGTCTTTGTATAAGTGCAAACTAGTATTAAGTCCTATTAGTGCTGGTGGGGAGTATACTCTATTTAAATCAGCTCTGTGTTTGTCCCTGCTTCTTGATTTTTTGCCAAAAGCTCTGGAGTATGGAATGTTTATTTTTCTTACAGATAGCATCCACTCTGTTGCTTTGCATTTCTGTCACTGGAAACTTTGTGGATGTGAAAACCTAGAAGAAGCTAGATGTCTGAAATGAGATGTTTGCCTTAGTTGCATAGAATATTCCCAGACTTTCTACTACAGTCAGACTTGTTTTGTCACACAGACAGTGATAACTACTCTTCGGTAACTAATACGGTTTTCTTAAAATAAGAGAACAATTTTCAGAGACTTATCTTGTAGTCCTCCTTTGGCAGAAAGTGAATGCAGGTTTTTGTTTGTTTGTTTGTTTGTTTGTTTTGTGAAGCATTTCATTTGTAGGATACAGCCTTTAGTGTGAACAAAAACTTTTAAAGCTGAAGCATCTCAAATTGTGACAATACCACAGCATGGTCTTTATCAACAGGCTTTTTATGCACTTAAGTGCATAGTGTATACTGTGTATACACAACGTAGAAGTAGAAATATACCTATCCTGTTGCTGGTGCTGCTGAGATCAGTAGTGAGAAGCCTACTGTGTTAAATAGGAGTAAAACTGAATAATCTATACAGGTTTTGCCACTCCCCCCACCGCCAATAAGCTGTGTAAATGAATGCAATGTGAGGACTGTATTTTATCTGCCTTGTCTGTGTAACAAAATAGAACAGAGAGCAGTGTGGTTTGTTTTCCCCACATCCAGGTACTCATTCCAGCTGCAGTATTCATTGGGCTTCACAATGACGACTGCTGCGGGTGCTTTGGCCATGAGAACTGTGGGAAAAGCTGCGCGGTAAGTGAGCCTTTGTGCCCCAGTCCCAGATAGTCCTCAGGACAAGGTGATGGCTGTGCTGAAAGCTCATGTCTGTGTTTGCTGTGCAGATGCTGTCCTCAGTTCTGGCAGCCTTTGTCGGGCTCCTTGGTTCCGGATACTGTATAATCATTTCAGCACTGGGCTTGTCTCACGGACCATACTGTTTTACACACGTAGAAAGAAACTGGATCTATCCTTTCACTGAATCCTCTGGAGGGTAAGTTGTCTTCATGTGTGTTCATGAGTATGTTACATCTTTCTGCATGTACACATTGGGTTTATTCCACAACCATCCAGCAATATTCAGTAACCACATACCCAGATCCATTCATAAGTTTATGCTCCTCACTCACTAAGAACTAAATGGATGGGATCAGAAGTACCCACACTGCTGTAGTTTAAAACCAAAGAAATTTAAATACTCAGTTTTACAGAAAGTGATCTGAATATGCTGATCAGTTGCAACATGAAGTATCAGATTCTGAATGAATTACAAAAGGGTGTTCTTAATACATGCTGGTAAGGATACTTGGAAGTAGTTCAGTGATGCTGTTAATAAATTATTATATTATCTGTAGTAACCTATGGTGGAGAAGGTTATTGTAGAATCATAGAATGATAGAATGGTTTGGATTGGAAAGGACCTTAAAGATCATCTAATTCCAACCCCCCCTGCCATGGGCAGGGACACCTCTCACCAGACCAGGTTTCTCAAAGCCCCATCCAGCCTGGTCTTAAACACTTCCAGGGAGGGGGCATCCACAATTTCTCTGGGCATCCTGTTCCAGTGCCTCACCACCCTCATAGTAAAGAACTTCTTAATATCTAATCTAAATCTACCCTTTTTTAGTTTAAAACCATTATTCCTTGTCCTATCACTGCACTCCTTGACAAAGAGTCCCTCTCCAGCTTTCCTGTAGGCCCTCTTCAGGTACTGGAAGGCCACTATCAGGACTCCCCAGAGCCTTCTCTTCTCCAGGCTGAACAACCCCAACTCCCTCTGCCTCTCTTCATAGGAGAGGTGCTCCAGCCCTTTCATCATCTTCATAGCCCTCCTCTGGACTCGTTCTAATATGTCCATGTCCTTCTTTTTCTGGGGGCCCCAGGGCTGAACACAGTGCTCCAGGTGGGGGCTCATGAGAGCAGAGCAGAGGGTGAGAATCACCTCCCCCAACCTACTGGCCACGCTTCTTTTGATGCAGCCCAGGGTACGGTTGGCTTTCTGGGCTGCAAGCTCACATTGCCGGCTCATGTTGAGCTTCTCATCAAGTAACACCCCCAGGTCCTTCTCATCAGGGCTGCTCTCAATCCAGCCTGTATTTGTGCTTGGGATTGCCCTGGCCCAGATGCAGGACCTTGCACTTGGCCTTGTTGAACTTCATGAGGTTCACACAGGCCCACCTCTCAGGCCTGTCCAGGTCCCTCTGGATGACATCCCCTCCCTCCAGCATGTCGACCACACCGCACAGCTCGGTGTCATCAGCAGACTTGCTGCAGGTGCACTCAATCCCACTGTCCATGTAACAGACAAAAATGTTAGACAGCTCCAGTCCCAATACCAGCCCCTGAGGAACACCACTCATTACTGATCTCCACTTGAACATTGAGCCGTTGACTGCAACTGTTTGAGTGCGACCATCCAGCCAATTCCTTACCCATCTGTCAAATCCATGTCTCTCCAATTTAGAGACAAGGATATCATGCAAGACAGTGTCAAATGCTTTGTACAAGTCCAGGTAGATGATGTCAGTTGCTCTTCCCCTGTCCACCAATGTTGTAACCCTGTCATAGAAGGCCACCAGATTTGTCAGGCACAATTTGCCCTTAGTGAAGCCATGTTGGCTGTCACCAATCACCTCCTTGTTTTCCATGTGCCTTAGTATAGTTTCCAGGAGGATCTGCTCCATGATCTTGCTGGGCACAGAGGTGAGTGACTGGCCTGTAGTTCCCCAGGTCTTCCTTTTTTCCCTTTTTAAAAATGGGGGTTATGGTTCCCCTCTTCCAGTCAGTGGGAACTTCACCAGACTGCCACGACTTCTCAAATATGATGGACAGTGGCTTAGCAACTACATCCGCCAGTTCCCTCAGGACCTGCGGATGCATCTCATGAGGTCACATGGACTTGTATAACTTTAGGTTCCTTAGATGGTCTTGAACCTGGTCTTCTCCTACAGTGGGTTATCTGGTTTAGGTCTCTTTCTCTCTAAATATATATAGCTAAATATATCTATACACCGCATACTGTTCATGTCCATGAACATCTCAAACATAAAGTATACAGTTTTAGGACTTTGAGGGGACTTCGAGCCACATTAAGATCCTTTGCAGTAGAGATTTTGAATTTTACATTTCAGTTGCATCTCTCCCAAGAAGGGGCATTCCTCCTCCCCTGTCCACCCCCCAGCTATGACTGAACGTAGAACTGAGTTAACTCCTTGTTGAAGGCTCATCGGTGCTTATGTTCTGATGACACAGAAGAGGAGTAGCGGCTGGAATCTACTGCAATACCCCTCTGAATTTATTCTCCATGTGGCTCATCCAGAGTGAACATGTGAGGGCCCAGAGACAGCAGCACAAGAAAGGAAATGACCTTCTAGTGCTTCTAATCAGTAATTGCTGTCATCAGAGTAAAGGCCCAATACTGGAAAGCTCTGTTTGTTTTGAGAAATAATTTTGCTCTTTTAACTGTCTTCAGCTTGTGTCTTGCTTTAATCAATCATAGAAGGTTCTGCCTTTCTAACTCAGATTTTTTTTAAAGAAATTAAGACTTAACAAAAATGTGTGGTTCAACATGTTCTTAAACAGAGCAGGATTTGTGTGGAGTAAACCATTTCATTTTATATTCCTACTTAGAGTGATTATCCTTGATGCAATTACATACCAGATGTAATTTGGTTCTAGTGTATGGTAAGCATCCCACTCTGACACAATTTTAATATACTTTCATTTGATGTGTACAGGTACTTGTTTGAGTATAACAAGTGGTCTAAATGTCAAGAACCTCAAAACATCGTGCAGTGGAATGTCACTCTCTTTTCCATTCTTCTTGTCTTGGGAGGAATAGAGTTCATCCTGTGCTCCATACAGATAATCAATGGCATTCTTGGAGGAGTATGTAGGCTGTGCTGCAGTCATGAGGAGGTAAGGCATTTTTTCAGCTAGTTATTACCATGCTTCCCAGATAGCTAACATGAAACACTATTGTTACTGATGCTACTGTAGAGGCTTAGCAGCTATTTTTCAGGCATTCTTAAGTAACAACTAAGTGTAAAACTTGTTTTTTTTTGTTTCGTTTTGTTTTGTTTTTTAATATGGCCCTATTGTGTTCCTCATTTTCATGTAGTATTTGACCACATGCTTTTAGCTGTTTGCTTAGCTGTCTGCAGTGAAATGAGTTTGCACATGAACTGGAAGGCTTCCCCTCCCCTTATGGCACATGCAGTCATCAACACTATATAGGTGATATAACCAAAATACATATCTCCTGCAGGTGGTGGTCTTTGCTGTAGCCTAGACCATTGTTGCATTGTGTGCTGCATTTTTGTGGTAGGGTGCTTGTTCTAGCTATATTGCTTTAGCTTCATATTTTGCTTAGAGCAGCTGGTAGACTACTGAGAACATGGGTGCCATATGTAATAAAAACTGCAGCAAAAACCTTGCTTAGTAAGAGTAGGATAAGAGCAGGAATTAAACTGCACATAGGTAACAAAACCAGCAGACAGATCTGAAGGACTTTTTGAAGGTTTGTTTTTGTTTGGTTTTGTTTTTTATGAGTGAGGAAGGGGAATTTCCTCCAAATTTCTCTAGAGTCTTGTTATACACTTTGAGCCTGTTAAAATCAGTATCATAGAGGTAGTGGTGGAACTGCAATACCTTAAGGTATGAAATTGTTATGATTCATATCACACACATATTATGGCTAAGAATGTTTTGTATTTTGAATTGACATAGTTGAATGTTGTGGCACTTTGAAAGCTGTTACTGTCTTCTGCCTCCTGTCTTCAATGTCGTAACTGGAGTATTGAAGAGCTGTGCTATGGCTGTCTAAATGTGGTCAGGTTAATTTTAGCTCCTACACTTAGATACAATATTAGCATTCTTCCCCTTAATACATGTTTCTTTCTTTTTCTTTCCCCACAGACATTTGCTTGCTAGAAAACCTGAAAATGGTTTGAAGTCAGTACATATGCATGGTATATTGAGTATTCTGTTTTTTGTTTGTTTTTTATATTGCATGCATACTAAAATGCACGTTGTTTGTTGTCAAACTGTGCTGTCACCATCAATTTAAGTGACTTGGGGCCAGCCTTTGTCGTTGGAGTCATATGCAGGTTTTCCACTGACCTACCTGCATCTAAAGGCAAAATTTATCCTGAACTACTTTGGTTCTTTTCATAGTAGTACAGGCAACTGCCTGGCCACGGGTCAATAAAGATGCTTCTTTTTTTTTTTTTTTCTACTGACACAACAGCTCTGTACTTCATGCTACTTTCCCAATAAAGTTGCATTTTCATTATGATGTTGGAACAAAAACAAACTGAATCTAGTTTGGCCTGGAAATAAATGAATACTCAGCTGGAGCAAAAAATAAAGCAGCAGTAAAATGTGAATGACCAAGGACGGGTACATGCACTTCTCCTTTTAAAGCAAGAGCTGGACAAGAATTGGGATATAATAAAATAGGGATTTTTTCCAAGCTTCTCCTGTATTTCACAAATAAAGATTTGTATTAAAAATACCTAGCAGGTGTCAATGCTTCTTTCCCTGCCAGTGGTGAAACTGCTTTCCTGATCTTAAAGGAAAAGGCAGTGGTGGCATAAGAATATAGATATAAAACTGCCAAGCTATAACCTACTTTTTCCATTCATCAGACACTGTCAGAGTGAGAACTGCTTCACTCTGGTTTAGATTGTTTAGTTGAGCCAGGCAACTGTGCGTCAACAAGAGTGTGAAAGTTCAGTGAGAGCCCTGTGACAGATGCAACTCTTCAGCATAGGTGGAGCTGTAGTCCTGGATCTGGGCTAGCAGCTGGTTCCTGATGGCCATTCCAAGGACTGGAGGGAGGTTCCTGTGCAGCTGAGCCATGGCTCTGTGGCCCTCATGCTGCTCTCCCAAGGAGTGCTCACCTCCTGACTACTTGGAGTCTTGAGACAAAAGAAAATGCGGGTCTGGGTTCCTGTTTCTAGCCATGCTCAGCAGGTCCCCAGGCATGGTAGCATTCAGAAAGTATAGTGCAAATTCAGGTCAGCAGTGATAGACTAATCTGAAATATTAGACTTCACCAGTAAGCAGCCTGGAGGCAGTATTCAAAGATCCTGTGCAAGACCCTCCAAAGTTTAGCTTGCAGCATATTACAGTGAATGTTTTACCACAAGGCAAAGTAAATCTGAATGATATGCTGCCAACAGCATTGCTGGCAAGGTCAGAATGCTACTGGCAATGGTATTTTTCAAATGAAAAACAAAATGTGACATGCCATTTGTTTCAAAGAAATGAGGCTGGTTACCATTAGTGCTCAGATTTGGAATTTAGCAGTTAATGTCTTCTTTGAAAACAGTCAAGTTAATTTCTGTTTGCGGGAAAAAGAATTTCCCACAGGTGTCAGTGCATACTTAGTACTACTTTTAACTAGGAGGGTGGTCTTTAAAAGCAATCAGAAATTTGAGGGGTTTCTCAGGCACAAATATGTCTCCGAAAAAAAGAAATCAACTGTGAAAATCTGAAATTGCACACACAGGTCCACAACAGCAAAAGAACTCCCAGATGGGAAGAATTTGTAGTTAGAAACTCAGGATAAGTACTTCTTGCAATACCATTTTTTCATATGTAACATACATAGAATTAATTGAGGGCACTCTTTAGTACAGCTGCTTGTTATACTTATCCCTGTCTTGCCTTGCTATGAGAAGGAGGAGAAGGTGTGTGCATGCACGCACGCACACACACACACACACACAAAATTCCTTGTTGTGTGCAGTATGATGTCTTTGTGTGTGAAAAAACACTATGAAAGAGGATCTGCATGGCTAAATTGGGTGTGGAGTGGGGGGAGGAGGAAGAGGAGAAAAGGGTCTTGATGGAATAAGGTGTAATTCCCACAAAATTTAGATTTTTGCCTTTATGTTTGCATAATTGTTACTTGTCTTTCTGATATGCATAACTAATTAGAGAACTGAAGCAAGGTTAGGAATGCCAATGGGCAGAATGATTAGGCTAGAGTTTAGAATTAAAAATATAGCTCAGGTCCACAGAACATTAATGCACAGCATTACTGCTCACCGTTGATCTTGTTATTTTAAAAAAAGACAGTTGAATTCCTTCAATGCCTAATGGGTAAGGCGGAGTTTTGGGAGTTTTATCAGTTACATTGGAGAGAAGCAGTTGCTTTAGTTGAGATTCATTTCAGTCAGCAGAGAAGTCATTCGTCCAAAGTAAACAAGGGTTTTCGGTAATGGGCTCGGCATCAGCTCATGGATATTGACAGCAACAGGAAACCAGTTCTTGCAACACTTAGTAAGATATTTGAGAAACTAATTGCCAGGCTTGCTTAATACTTGGTGTAAAATGGTGGTGTCCCATTCTAGCAGTAGAGTTTGCCAGCAACAAAACACACCTTGATTTGTTATTTGCAGAGCTCAGTTTAAATACAAAATAGGTCATATCATGTGTCGGTATAGTGCAGAATGAATACTGTTTCGGGTGTCATTTTCTAAATTTCTTCTAATCAGAACAGATTTCTATAGGAAGTAGTAGCAAATTTAGTTATAAACTAACCTGCTCAGTAGTAATTTTGGCCTTTGATCTTAGAAAAAAAAAAGATTTTGGTCTGGTAAATGATCTATAATTTTTGTAATAAAAATCAGTCCTTGAATGCAATATGTCTGCTTTTAATTCAGCTATTTTTTCTGATCTGTAAGGCTCAGTGTTGATGCCTCGCCTGTATGTCTGCCAGGTGAGGCTTGTCACTGGTTTCAGCTACAGGGAGGCCTGAAAACGTGCCCACAGTGATCAGGGAGTAAAACAGGAAATATGGGAAGATCCTCAGAGTAAAGCCTGGGGACTTTGAAGTGAAACCTCTTAGAAAAAGAAGGGGAGAGGGAAATGAGGAAAGGGAGTGCCGCAGCAGATTATGGATGGAAAAAAATGGTGTGGTTGCATGAGTACCACCATGCCCATTTCCTCGGGTGACCTCATTCAAAGCAGTAGGAAGGTATTAGTTACAACATGTAACCCAAACAGCTTTTAAGAGATTGTGAGAGAAGCCTAACGCGTGCAGGGCCTAAACCAGCTCATGAGGAAACAGAAGGAAAATATGTCATGACATCATTGCTTCTAAAATCAGCCTTTTCACTTTTGATAGAGCCCCAGTTTTTTTGTTCTCTGACCTTGGCCTTCCTATTGAGTAAACCTAAGGTTGATCTTCAATTACTTTTCTGATAACTTACCAGGGCAAGGAAAGAAGGTCTGGGTCATGCTTTGAGCATTCAAACAGCTCTGGCTCTGTTGTACTGGAATGGATGTTTAGTTGCTTAGGGCTGTCAGAATGATGACATATGAAAATGGGGAAAGTGCCTGGCTTTGGCTTTTCACAGTGCAAAGACACAAGTGCATTTCAAAAAGCAGCCAGACCTTTTGTCACGTACAAGAAGTCACATGTACTTAGGTCAGACCTGTAGCCATACATACTCAAGTGCAAGCACAGAATAAAACTAGAGAAGCGGGATTTATGTTATGAAACAGTTCAGCTGCATCATGCTGCTGAAAAGAATAATTAATAATGTGTGAATATAAGTCTGCCTGGCAGTTTCTAGCCAGTGTTATTCGGGCTTCTGAGCTCCCTGCGATGTGACCGAGACTCGGGTTGGTGTTTTTGCAAGGACGCCTCACGTCGGCTGCCAGTGCTGGGCTCCGCTGAAGCGCTTGTGTGCAGTCACAAGTTAAAGGACCTCTGTTTCCTTCTTCTAGATTGTGTCACTCCAGTTTTCCAATAGTGACAGCTATTGCCCTTAGGCTGATATCTGCCAAGCTTTAGTATTTGGTATTTCTATGTAGTTTGAGGCAGTGTGTGACCTTTCTGTGCAGAGACTTGACATATTCATCAAATAGCCCCCTACTCCATATAAGATAGGAAAAATTGTGCTGTAGTAAAGCTGAGCAATCTGCCTCATGTCACAGAATAGCTGCACAGTAATCCATGTTCTCAGAAGGAGTGTGTTTCTTAGCAGTCACTAGGAAATGAGATTTTTGATGTTCCTTCCTGAGTCTAACTTCTAGACATAGTTCATTAGGAAGATCACTAAGGAGGATCTTTGAGAAGGGAAACGGCTGCTTAAAGACATACGCTCATAAAGGACAAAGAGTTTAGACCGCAGTATTTTTCTATTGTTCTGCTAACGGTTAAGCACTTCTCTAGCACTGAAGTCATACCCCAGTCACCAGGTCCTTGTGAATATGAAATGACTGAATCAAACTAAGGAGGTCCAGAACGCTTTTTGTAATTAAAACCTTGTAACCTTTTCTTAGCTTAGAAGAGCAAAACTTCTAATGTTCTTGAGAGATGGCTTTAGAGGCATGTGGAAGTTGTTTAAGTTGTCTGCTGATACCTCTTGCACTTTGGAGTATTGTTGTTAACGTCCTATTATACTTCCCTAATGGGAATGCTTCATATGCTGCCAGTTACCAGCTTCCCAACTACGTGTGGTATTTTGAAGGGATCTGTTTCTCAGGTGTGATGGTAAGTGCTCATTTTATGGATTTTTAATGAATTGCAATTCAACTGCAAATAATCTTGGGTTACTGTATAGCAAGGTATATACTTTTGAAGGGAAAATGGATTTATTTGTCAAAACTGCAGGCAGAAAAACTTGATCAAACTGAAGAAATTGTGACTATATTGAATGACATGCTATGGATGCTATTTAATTTCATATATGTGATCTTGCAAGGCTGATTTTTTTTTTCTGGCTTTTGTTTATGTGTAATTTACACTTACTTGTATTATTGAGTGAGGCACTATTTCGATTTAATCCTCTACTGAATTTGAATTAAAGCTGTTTTAGCAAGACAAAGCAAAACAAAAACCTAAAAAAGCCTGTCATAACTGTTTGGATGTTTTTAAGAGTTGTATACAGTCCAGTATTTAGAGGACTGGTTACAGTTCACAGCACATCAAGTGTCACTGTTTTTAGGCTAAATACAGAAGATTGTCTCCCTGTGTCTGGTGTAGTTGGATTTTCCCCATTACATTTGTAATATGCTCAACTGCACTAATAAACTAACATAGTTGCCTACTGCTCATGCTATTCGCTATGTTCATAAAGAACTGCAGCCTCAGGAACAGAAAGTAGTAATATAATAAAAGTGTGTGCACATAATCACTATTTAAAAAGGGCTAATGTGCATGAGTAAGGTGTTTTTATGAAACTGCTGAACTGGGAGAGGTATTTAAACACAAGGCATTCTTTTGAAATTGTGTATTCTTCCTAAAGCAGAAGAAAACCTAATCTTTTCCAGCATAGGAAAAAAAAAATCAGGGAAAGAATTTGAATTGAAAAGTATAGCTGAAAATTTAGCAAAAAGATAACTGCAAAAGCTACATTCATATTTTGAACCATTTTTAGCCTCAGGATCATTACCAATTTATTAATAGCATATATATATATATATATATTCCTGTTATAAACAGGGCAGCAGCATGTGAGAGGACAGTGATGTGCTTTAACCAGCATGTTTTGCTAGAGCTCATCCCAATGGTGAAAACTCTGTCAGCAAAGCTTCTGGTGGCTCATGGCATTTTATATGGTTCCAAATGATGTGTTACTTAAAATGCTGCTCTGGTTGATACCACTACATTTCTGAGTTAGCTCTTAGCTCTTTCTTCTTGCACTTTTCTCCTAACTTCCAGACCTCACAAGTGACAAATCCGGGGCCATCTCCTTTGTTTTTCCAAACTGTTTCAGAAACACTTCCTTTTCATATTTCCCCACTCAAACCACTACCTTTCTGAGTGGCAGCTTGTGGTTCTGAAGTCCAAATCTTATTTATTGAAATTTTTCTAGTATTGGGTTTAAATAATCCAATAGTCTGAGAAAAACAGTATGGATACTTGACTGAGAAAGCAAAGTCCAGCTGAATTAAACTCAAAGCTTGTACTACCGACTTCTTCTAGCATAGCTGTGTTAGTAAGGGAGGTGATATCCTGATTCATGTAACTGCCAGGAAGAAGCTATTGAACTGATGTGGTTATATCAGTAAGATACTCTTCCTTTCACTGGTATTGATTCTTTTAGTTGTGAGCTTGGTTTTATTCTTTCAGCTTCACTGGTATAGCTGTGTCCATGCTAGTAATGCTTCACTGGGATGGGAGACACCGTACTCTTAAACCTAGTGAACACAGACCAGGTCCATGGTGCTTTCCTAGTGAGCAGTTTTAAAATCTCAACAGAGCACAACAGATACAGTCCCCACCTTGCACAGGTGAGAGAGAATTTGCCTCCATATATCTGCAGTCATTTCACTCACTGTATAATGTCCCCTTACAGATCCTTCTCTTGGCTGTAATTCTCATAGCACTAGAGTGTAGCGTGTTCTATCGGTGCTGCCAGAGTGAGAGCTGTAACAAAACCTACAGGGTGAGTCTATCTTTTATTTTTGTGTATCTCTTCAACATTTGTTCTCAGTGTCTTCCTGCTCCTGTGTTTCCAGTACATCCTTCTGCACACTCCTCTGCTCTGGTTCCATTTCCTTTCACAGAGAAGGATTCTAAGTCGGGTTGAGAGGTCACAGAAAGTGCAGCTCCTGCTAATGCATATGCAGGATGGATGAAAAACAAACACACAAAAATCCATGTAAAGTAAAATAAGAACATAAAAGGCGGTAGAGTTTTAATTGAGTGCCCCTATTAAGTAGCTTCATCCCCTTGCTTGTGTTATTTGGAAGTTATTTTTTTCCAATGACAAGTCAATATACACTATCTGGGATGCAAACATTTAATGCGGGCTTGTGTTCCTCTAGCATTCTGGGATACAATTTTGCAAAAACACAAGTTTAAAGAAGATCACCAAACACTATTTAACTGAGAGCTGTAAAACTGTCTTAAACTCTCTCTTAATCTTTATTCTGTATGTGTATACTTACTGTTCGTTACCTGGTATTTTTCTCTCTGAATTTTGAAGACTGAGACAACCATATGTGAAATTCAACGCAAGGAAGCAGTTGGGCAGGGAGAACGAATGCATGTGTTGTGGAAACTGCCACCATATAGTAATATTTTTCTCTCTTTACTTCAGAGCTTTATTTCAATTGTGCTAGCCCTGCTTGGAGTTGCTTTCTCTGGATACAGTTGCATCATTTTTACCTTGGGGTTGATCCAAGGCCCATTCTGCAATTCATCAAGTGGATGGGATTACATCTTCAAAGATACTGCTGGAGGGTAAGAAACATCAGTGTTCACTGCTGGAAGAAACTGTTCATCAAGACAATAGTCAGACAAATTCTCTCAGAACTTTACCTGAAATGGCACAGTGTCTTGAACACAAGACCTATACTATAAGAGTGAATTTTTTGAATGAGCACCAGAACCTTCAAAGAAAAGTATTTGCCTCCTTATAAGAAAAGCTTAAATGTAAGAATCTTTGTGCTGATCAGACCTGGAGGTCCATCTAGCCAAGTATTCTTTATCTGGCAGTGGTCACAACCATGTGTAGTAAAGAATATAAGATTAAATTCAGTGTATCACAGAATCACTTAGGTTAGAAAAGACCTCTAGGATCATCCAGTCCAACCTATAACCTAACAGTACCAAGGCCACCATTAAACCATACCACTAAGGTCTACGCCTACACGTTTTTTGAATACCTCCAGGGATGGTGACTCAACCACTTCCCGGGCAGCCTGTTCCAACGCCTCACAACCCTTTCAGTAAAGAAGTTTTTCCTAATATCCAACCTAAACCTCCCCCGGTGCAACTTTAGCCCATTCCCCCTCATCCTATCACCTGGTGCTTGGAGAAAATCCCACCCCCCACCTCGCTACAGCCTCCTTTAAGGTACCTGTAGAGAACGATAAGGTCGCCCCTGAGCCTCCTCTTCTCCAGGCTAAATGGATAGATGGTGGATAATGGTGTAGATGGATACTTCCTCAATATTCTTTTGAATTCCTCAAGTTCTTGGTTCAAAGATTATAGATGGCATTTTTCTGTTTAATAACTCAGTAGGTTTCTCTTTAACTCCTAAAGCTCAATGAAGTCTGCAGTTTGATCACTGGAAGGTTTTACATAGAGCTGCTATGTCTCATAAAAGCACCAGAGCAAGGTAGACAAAGTGTTGTCGGCGTCCCAGTCTCCTAGAAGCGTGAAAGGTTTGATTCAAATCTGTAATCTGGGGATGCTTCCACAAGATTTTACATTCTCCCTTTAAAAGATTAAAGTTTTATAAGACTCGAATTTTTCAAGTCATATTTGCCAGGCTCTTCCAGCTGTATATGAATGCACTGAAGATTAAATTTGTCAGGGGATCACAAACAAGTTTCTTCAGCATCCAACAGAAGTAGTTCCTAAACTATAGGTATGGCCATCTTTGACAGCTTTTTTTTAGAACACTGAAATGCATCCTGCAGTCTCTGTTATGTGTTGCCAGCATTACCATCCTATTTGAAAATACATGCATATAAAATGGGAGGTTGACTTCAACATAAAGGGCCAGATGCTGAATAATGCACTCAGATTTGGCTCAAGCCTTTTCAGTTACGAATGGTTAGGAAAAAAACAACCATCACTGAGCAAGTGATTCTAACAAAGCTTCTTGCAATTAACCCCCAGGCTATAGCATGTCTTGCAGTTAAAAGAGCACAGCTGGCTCATGTCAATCATGCACTTACAGGATCCTCAAGGATCAAAGTGTGGCTCTAGAACAACTGGAAGCTGCATGTGGTGACACTCACAAGGCTGCATGCACTGCTCAGAATGATGTAATTTGGGTGGTCAGCTGGACTTAACCTAAAGCTGAAATTAAATTAATAAAAGGAAAGTCCCTTCTTTAAACTTGGCTTCTGCCATTTGAAAAAAAAAAAAAAAGACAGTGTCTTTCTAACACTTGGGTGTTTAACAGGGAAATTAATGAAGCAGATGTATGTGAGGAACATATGTCTTTACTCAGCTGAGTTTGGCAAACCTATCCAGGACTTACACTGGTGTAATGAAAGACCAGAGTCCGGCTCCTAAACTTTAAGCATATAAAGCCCAGTATGGGTCTTCTATAAAGTAAAGGTAAAATAATGTGTATTTAAATACAATTGCACCCACCGCATTTAATTTGCTTCACATTGCTGTTTCTTTAATAGGTACCTCACAGATTACTCTGCTTGGTGTCAGTGCACTGAACCTGCTAACGTAGTGGAATGGAACATCATTTTACTCTCTATTCTGATAGCTCTCAGTGGACTGCAGTTGATCATCTGTTTTCTCAAAGTGGCTGCTGAGTTGAAACGGACACTCTGTGGGACCTATTCTGTTTTTGTTCAGGTAACAAAAGACCTGAGGTCAACTTCTTTCTTCAGCATCTACAAGGTCAGTTTAGCTTCAGCAATTTATCTCAGTAGAGGACCTACCCTTTTGGTTTATGCAGTCTCTGTGCTACTGCATATTTATGAGCAGATTAAATGTACTGATAGTAAGTCTGCTGCATCCTTGTGGTATACAGGGATGGCTGATTGCTCACTCTAACCTTTGAGGCTGGGATTAAAAAAAAATGTGGCTGAGAATTTTACTCCCATGTCAGCAGAGGCTTCTGAGCATCTTTCTTCTAGAATTCAATGTAAAGTCATTCTTATAAATGTGTGGATTTCACAGCAAGAAGAAGAATATGCAAGAAGTAGTAAGTAGCACTCGTAGTCCAGGCATCAGTTTTTACTATGTTTTCAGTAAGTTATTGAAATGGTAACTGAGAGAGCTCTGCTTTGGCACAAGAATTACTTCAAACTCCAGAGTTCAAGTGACTGATGCACATTGGTGTGAAGTGATGTCTTGTAGTGTGGCATTCACTTTCCCCGACTTTGGAGGTAAGGTGAAATGAAACATGCTTACCTCTCCCTGTCTATCTGCACTGGAATGAAAGAGCTTTCAGGTTTTTTATGTAGCCAACAGTATCTGTGTCAACAGAACATTGGAGAAAGATTTCTAGGTCAAGGAAAACAACAACCCCCAAAAGCATGTATGCGCACCCACATACGCATGCACACACATATATGTACATCTGCACATACACACACACACACATACCTGACACCACACCCAGTAGGGGTAGTTTTATCATGTAAGCTTTCTTGCTTTGGGAAGTAGCGTGGGGAGGCCAGGGCAAGTAGGACAGCTGTGCCCACACTGCACAAGTGTCCTCCACGGTGCTGAGCAGCAAGGGCAGGGAAGCTGCAAGTGCCATGGAGGGCCTTGGGCAGGCAGACAAGGAAGTGCTTCTTGTAGGCCTTGAATGTAACAGCAGGCTATAATGAGGTCAAGGCCTGAGGCAATTTCTCTCAAAACATTTTTCTTGCCAAAGGCAGCTCATTAACCTGAGACCCAACCAAGCTTTCAGTGAAGTCAAAAGGACTGTTGTCTACCTTTCTGTGGGAGCAGAGCAGGGTCACCTCTTGAGCCCTGAGTATGTGTTGAATTTAGGTTGGATGCGGATGTTTAAGAGTCAGACATCTTCCATATTGAGTTGAAAAAAAACAAACAAACAGGCCTTACACTTCATTCCTTTTTTGTTTGCAGGCTGGGATTCTCTGAAAATGGCAAGGAAATCTTCATTGCTTCTCCCACACACACACCAAAAAAAAAAAAAAAAAGGAGAGAAATGGCTTCTCCAGCATTTACAATGGTAGATTTGGGTGCTGCAAAGACAAGTGAAATATTTGTCTTAAATCTTTCTCTCTATAATATCTCTATTTTGGAGGAAGTTATTTGAACTGTTTGATGGCTAAATGCTGAACATCTGTATTTTCCTGAAGAAAAGATGCTTTCTAATCTGTCCAGTTGTCCATGGCAGTGACTCTTTACTTTTTTACCCTCCAGCTTGTTCTGACAATAGGGAGGTTTGAATACTGTGGAACTGCTTTTGTCCTAAACCCACCTTTTTTTCAATAAACTGCTGTAAAACTGCTTTTATAGTCCCCGCTCTTTGTTTAGAACATGGAAGTATTTGTTGTTCTGAAAGGGCCTGATTCAAAGCCCAGTATGTCAGGAGGAATTCTCTCTTGAGAATTATTGTAGTGGATGAAGCCATGGTTTCTAAATGGATAAATTTTAGTTACAGACAGACCATGACGGTCATGAAAGGCAGTAACCTAGCCTACTCTTTGTGTCCTAGAAGCTTATTAACTGCACAAAGTAATTACTGAAAAAAGTTTAGCAAGTCTTCCTGAGGTAAGGCTTGTAGAAGGACATCCAGCCCTGATTTAAAGATTAGGTGCGCAGCTCTGAAGTCAGAAACACAGAATCACAGAATGGTTGAGGTCAGAAGAGACCTCTGGAGATCATCTAGTCCAACCCCCCTGTCAAGCAGGGTCACCTAGAGCACGTTGCACAGGATTGCATCCAGGTGGGTGTTGAATATCTCCAAAGAAGGAGACTCCACAGCCTCTCTGGGCAGCCTGTTCCAGTGCTCTGTCATAGTATGCCTTAATAGGTGCACTGGGTTTCCTCGTCTTTTCTAGTACTCTTGTAAATACCCTGACCTTGCTGCAGTAGAAGGCTAACATTCTTGCCAATAATAATCAGAAGAAAAAGAATAAGCTTTTGAAAATTAGCAGCTAAAATAATTATTGTTTCATTCCTCATGGAAAGTCAGGGATTTGCAATAAAGTGGATGTATGGCTCATCTGCAGCTTCATGGGAAACATTTGATTGTATTCAGCACTGTGCACTGTATTTTCGAGAGAGTGAAAACCCTCAGGAAGGCAAAAGACATGCTTCAAACTGGCAGTAATGTATGTGCCCTTATTACATCAGAACTAGTGGGATTCAGCAATGTATGGAGCAAGCCATACAATAAGTAGCAGTTGTGGATAAAATATTTAGAAAAAAAAAAAAAAGAGTATTTCAGTAATTTAATTATGTTTCAAGAAAATTTTGAGCTTTTGCCTTGATATTCCTGTGGCAGATATTTTGAAAAGCTGATTTCTTCCTGCAGGATTTCAATAAGGTATCTAAACTTAATTGCTTAGTTTCTATTAGGTTGAAAGAAGTAATAAAGAAATTACTGATGGTTAAGAATGGGTCTAGTCTTTTGGGTGACAATTCAAGGTGGCATGGATGTTCAGAGACCCACGATAAAAAGGCATGATGACAAAATGGGGACTCCACAACTGCACGTTTGTTTTTTCCCTAGGTTTAAATAAATGTCATATCATATAACAAATGATAATCCCACATTTTTATGGATTTATGGATATTGTCTGAGGAGAGACAGAAAAAAAAATTAACCAAATATCTTAGAGAATCTTACTGATTTCATGCCTGTAAACCATGGAGCTGCTTATTTTGAAAAGGTTTGAAAAAAGGTTTTGGTTATTTGGATGAAAACTAGTATGTGTGGGGTATACATTCAGAGCAGAAAACCCCTAAAATTGCAAAATATTCCTAAGGTGAAGGTCTCCATTTCACTGAGGAAATTAAACAAACAGGCTATTCTATTCAGACTCCAGCTTAGTCATGGGGAAAATACAGGCTTATGTTTAGGCAAACAGACTCTATTGAGGTACATTTTAATGTGCTGGATAAGAACAATGAAATACCTGACATTTACACCTGAAAACACTTAATCCTTTTTCTTGCTCCTGTATCTGTCCTCTTCACTTTCCAATAATATCTGTCTCTGATAATGAAAAATACTGAGTGTAACTGACAGAAGACACAAATAATAGTAACTGGTTTCACAGCTTTTTCCATAGTAATCTTATTAGTGGCTGTACGTAACCACTGACAGGGCTTGGCTGTCTTTACTTCAACTTTTGATTGTGATTGTGTTGTGTGCATCTACATTTCTGCTCTACCACAGGCTTGTGTCTCCTATTTTAGTGGTATAAATCAAAGGAAGAAATGTGTAATTTAGTTCTTGTTGAACATATTGATTCTGCAACCCTCTTTATCCACAATCCAGATATTGGTATCTTCATTGCCCTGGCCAAGACTATACTTGACACGACTTGACTACTCAGCTTTTAAATGGGCAGTTTATTCATTTAAAATTGATGGTGTGAGTAATAAAGGCTAATAGTGTTTTTTTCACACAGGCTTTTTAGGTGTAAGGCAGAGTTAACTTTGATCTAATCAGTCAAAATCCCGATTCAGTCCTAAATATGCTGTCACTAAAAAGTGGTGCCTAGTAGCAACAAACAGAAAGGAAAGGGAAAAGGAACAGGAACAGGAAAGGGAAAAGGAAAAGGAAAAGGAAAAGGAAAAGGAAAAGGAAAAGGAAATGGAAAAGGAAAATGTAAAGGAAAAGGAAAAGGAAAAGGAAAAGGAAAAGGAAAAGGAAAAGGAAAAGGAAAAGGAAAAGGAAAAGGAAAAGGAAAAGGAAAAGGAAAAGGAAAAGGAAAAGGAACCACAAGATTCCTGTAAGGAGTATTAACTGACATCCAGGCTGGATGTGGCGCTGGGCAGCCTGCTCTAGTAGTTGGCAACCCTGCCCAGAGCAGGGGGGGTTGAAACTAGATGAGCTTTAAGGTCCTTTTCAACCCATGCCGTTCTATGATTCTATGGTTCTATGATTCTATGACTTGAAATCAAGATATACCTGACTGCTCTGATGGTGATGTTTGAGACAACGTGACTGTCTGGCTGTCTATCTGCAGATCCACAGAATTTTAAAGGGTATTTACCTGCAAAGGTTTTGCAGAAGGTCAGAACAGCAGCATGCATAGCACACTAAACACATCACTCAGATTAGGGAATTATGAAATTGTGAGGTTTCAGTTCAATCTCTCTGGGGACTTTTGTTGAGACCTCTTTTCAGAATATTCCATTTTTTGTTTTCAGAATATTCATTTTTTGAATTTCCATTTTTGGAAAATTTTTGAAGTAAAAAATCAATTTTATATTTTTCAATGACATTTTGAGGACTTTCAGAACAGTCATACCTTTTCAGCACCTTCAGTATGGAAATGAGGTATTGTGGTTTAAAACAATAAGGTAATATTCATGACACCAAACTGTAGATTTGTAATTTAACCAATTAAATTAAGTGCTCAGTCTTTTTAGGCCCTGTCTACCAGAGGAGAGAGGTTCCTGTTCTTCAAACACTCTCTGAAGATACTAATACGGACATGGGAAGCTCAGTCACCTCAGTCAGTGTTTTGATATCCTTAGGAGAAAGATAATAAGAGTGTGCTCAGGCACATGAGGCTTGATTAAAAAGCGTAATGGAAAAATCATGCATGTCAAAAATTTTGTTTTGTCTTTCAATAAAAGCAACATGCTTTTGCAGATCAAGAAATAGTAATTCAGGGGCATCGAAGGACTAAGGAAAAGAAATGCTCATATTTTTACCCTCAAGTAAATAAGGGGATTTCAAGGATACTGGTTATGTGCTTTTTCTCCTCCTCAGTCCAATGGCAATTTGAACACATATAAACCAAATAGCCCACATATGCATGAACAAGTGTTAGCTGAGTATTAAGGAATGACTTTGAATTTCGGTAGTATAAGAGGAGGTAAACATTTTATTATTATTTTTACCTCAGTCAATTTCCAAATGAGGTATATGCAACCTCAACAAAATGATCTTTCCACTGAACCACTAACTTTCATTAGTGGAAAAAGAAAAAAAAATTCCCTACAGAAGTTGTTCTGAGCATGTGATGACAAACTGGGAAACTCCTAAATTTCATCATAGATTTGGTCAGATTTCGAAAACTTGGCTTTGGGTACAGTCTTTCGGACAGAAACAGAATTCTCCATTTAATGAAGATGTTTAGAAAGTTCCAAAAGGTGATATTATAAACTTCAATTTTCTGACAGTGACTGAACTTTTGTGTATGAATTGTGATTATAATTGGTAATCTATCTGTATGCCATAGTTGTGGTAAATAAGGCTTAGATTTGTACGTTAAAGGAAACCTGTCGCACTTTAGTTATGTTCTGAATCTTAGTCTTCTATTTTCTTTTTCTTTTAATCGTTGAAGAATGTGGCTTATCCTGCTCAGTGATAGGGCAGGAGGAGGATAACACAGAAAGTTCATTCTGTGGAATTTCTGAGCCTCATTTCCATGTGAGCAGTACTGAAATTGCTTGGAAATGAAATGCAAACATTCCTCCCCCCTGGCCCCAATCCATGAAGACCAGGTCCATTTCATCTCTAGCTATATTTTCTATGCTTTGTGCAAAAATTATATTTACAAAGGAACTGTGGTGGGTTAGTAGAGCTTATTCAACTATGCATCAGCATGTAAATGCTGCTCTGATAGCAGTAACCTCAGTCCTTCTTCATCTACCTCTGTCTCGCCAGTTTAGTGATTGCTGTGCAAAGGAGAAGCAGAGAGATCTGTAGATTCAGAAACAAGCTAAACAGGCAGCAGAAAGTCTGCACCTACAGGGCCTGCCTTACTTTCAGTTATGTCAACAAAGAAGCAGACACCCTGGGGGCAGCTGGTATCATTTAGAGCTTTTCACAGGGCACTTAAAAAGTTGCATTCTTCAGACAGACTTCACAGAAATGATTTTCTCAGTAGTATACAAGCTATAGAGACAGTGATAAAGACAATGAAGCATGTAATTAAACTTAGCTATCTTCAATTCAGCTACAAGATTTACAATCTGATAACAGTCTAAGCAGCAATTTGTGTTACAGGAGGTTGGCAGAAACTGAAAAAATTCCTTTGAAGATTACGTGAACTAACGAGGTTACCAGAATCTTTTGTTTACTCTTCACACACAGAGACATTGTGCAACATTTTATTGTATTCACCAAAGCAAACGGGAGAGTAAGAAGGGTGGGGGGTGGCAGAGACAGAACATATAAAGGGAAATTGCATGTGCCCATCGTGTGTCTTCATTTCACATTTTCCACAAGGTTCATGAATGCAAAATGAAGCTATTCTTCCTAAATTTAGTGCTGGTTTCTTGCTGTTGCCAAACTGCAGCAGTGACCAGGGAGTACTACATCGGGATTATAGAGACAACATGGAACTATGCACCTGGCAATACAAATATCATATCTGGACAGCTTTTCGCAGAAGAAGAGTAAGTAATACAGTTTATACTGATCAAGTTTTATTTTACAGCATTGCCTGCACTGGACACTAGGGCCAGACTAGGACCTTGTGATGAATCAGGTTGGTGTCAGTGGATTTTCTGGCAGACATAAGGGAATTTTGATTGTCTTTCCTGGGTTGCTTGAGAATTAAATTCCAACTCTGCTAATTAAAAGCATTGGACTATGCAATGTTCTTTTTGTGAATTTGTTGCAATGAAACATTTACTCAGTAGAGACAAGGAAATGACCATAAATGTCTAATTATGTTTATTCTGAATTAGCAAAGTGACAGTGATGATGGGAAGGCTTTTGCTTTTATGTTTTTAAACTCAGAAGTTTGACACGTAAAACTTTCCTGCTGGGCACAAGTTTCCTTTCTAGATGTTCATTGTTGGCAGTGGTCATATTTACTTGTTGGAGGTGCAGCAGCATAGCTGGGGTGTTTTTAGCAAGGCAAGGAAGGTCCTGTGCAGAGTGAGGAAGAGAAACAGAGGATAAGTACGGTGAGGAGGAGGGGAACACCCTGAAAGCATGAATAATCAATAAAGAAAACTCAGATATAAAAGGCAACAAAGAAAGTTCTGAGATAGAAAAAAAAAAGTTCCTTTTTCTATTTTTTTTTTCAGTGCCTTTAAAATGAAGTAGGACTGTAGAAAAATAAAAGCAATGAAGAACTGGATCGGAGATGGAAAAAAAAAAATCTCAAAAATACAGTTCTTATTTAGTTTGTAGGTGAGGGATTAGAAAATTTCCTGTGGTTTGTTTTCTCTAGTGAGAGTCAACAATATCTCAGCCATAATTTGCCACTTCATCACATATGAGGCAAAGCAGTCAACATTTTTTTTACTCAAACAGCGAGATGTGATACAATACCAGTGATTCAACAGGCTAGACATTCTGATAAATGGTGGAATCAAGGCACCTTGTCTGAAAAGTGCAGAGCAGTGTATGAGAAGCCCCCAATCTTCACTGCTTTTGCACTGCTTTTCTGTGCTCTGCAACAACCTGCAGTGTGCCAAATCCATCCACTTTTTCAGTGGTTGTAAGCCTGCAATGGACCTGGCCCCTTTTACCATACTGTTCAGCTTCTCTGATTCTGGCTCTCCTGAAACCTTCAACTATGAGGCTGTGCTTGCATGGAAAATGTTATTTATAGAGGCAGGGAAGGATAAAAGGGATGAGTACAGTGTAGCTGCTGGAAGGAACACTACAATTAAATGGTAATTGTTTAAACAGTCCAAGAAAAGCCAGAACACGTTCCTTTGATTTAATTTGTGGCTGGAAATCTTGGTGCATTCAGACTTCAGTAACTGAGCCTTTGGAACTAAGTTTATGCTCTCCAAGTTTCACAGAGCTCTGCATTGTTTTTTTGTTTTTTTTTTTTTAATTACAATTCAGATCTGTGCTCGCCTATGTACAAACAATGCATCCACACGCGCTCAAGCAGTGCTTGAGTGCTAGGCCTTATGGGGAACACTTTGCATTTTGGGGCACTATTAACTTGCTTCACAATATGGCTGCTGGGAACATGAAGCCAAGTTGGCTTGGTTTCTTGTCATGTAAGATGAGAAGTCAGAAGTTTGCTGAACTTCAGGCAGTGTCACCCTATCTGCCAGGACTGCCTTTTCCTCACATAGGTTTATTTCCACAGCTAGTTCTCTGAAAGTGGACAGGGAGATTTGCAAGAGCATTTGTTGCTACAGCAGCTCTAGAGTCTGGGGTAGCAGTGTTATCCAATAGTACCACTATTGGTTTGCACAGACAGTGCTGGCAGTTTATCTTGCCAGTGTAGATGGAATACATAAGCACCTTTTCCACAAAGACAGATAACTCTTCTCAGTGACCAAAATATTTAATGAAAGGTATCTGACCCTCAGTACTATCAGAGGTTAGCTCCAAAGCCTTTCTCAATTGATATTTTTCATGGCATCTCTCTCTTAAGACGAGTCTGCACTGAGGCCTTAACTTGGCATCCATGTGTCAGACTGAGGTTGGTGGTGTGTGGGTAGCAAATCCATGATAGCTACGCAATTCACAGATATTGATACCTCGTGTAGGAAATACCATCTCTACCAGGCTCATTCTAGCTCATGGGTTAGGCTGTTTCTGCTCTAACCAAGCTCTTTTAATATAATTGTTTAATATAACTGTTTAATTAATTGAGAGGAGCAATAGTGCAGCAGTTAAGGCACTTAGTGACAGAGAAAGTCAATGCTAATTCCCTGTTCTCATGCAATCCATTTGCATATTCTTGTGCTAAATCTGTAAAATTAAACATTATTAGGGTATATCCATATCAAGCTCTGAAGCTATGATTCTTCTTCATCTGTGACTGGCAAGAGAGCTGAAGGCTTGGTCTCACTCATTTTGTCACTCTGCATGCCTCCCCACCCCAGCCCCAACACACACCCATGCACACAATGGACGATAGCAGCACCTTGTGGTTTTGCTCCTGTCCAGGCATCTTAAATAGCCATAAATGTAATTTACAGCTGAAGAGTCTGCAACTCATTGCAAAGGACTGTGCATTCAACATAACAGTGTGATAATGGAAATTGGTGTTTTTAACTGGCCACAGAAAGCTATATAGAAATTTAAGCCTGCATGTGCAAAAGTTTTGAGCAAGATGGCTTATTGTTTGCCTTGTCCACATGGGCAACCAAAAATTGTATCAAATACCCTTATCTTCAGTCTACAAAATAGGTAGAAAAAAAGTCCAGGTTGGTGTATAATATTTAATCTCTATCTGGGTGCCTGTACTCTTTAGGATAAGTTATGTATTTGCTCCTAAAGACAGATGTAGTTGTGCACAGTGCTATAGAGGCCTCGTCTTTGAGACCCTACTAATTAACACCATTCAAATATAAAATGAATATCTGACACCATAGATGTGTTTGTGTATTTTCTTTACAGGCAGGCTGAAGTCTTTCTCAAAAACGGACCACATAGGATAGGAAGCATTTATAAGAAGGCTGTCTACACTCAGTACACCAATAATTTATATGACGTGATAGTTGAGAAACCTTCCTGGCTGGGTTTTTTAGGCCCTATCATTAAGGGAGAAGTTGGCGACTCTATTATTATTCACTTGAAAAACTTTGCTTCCAGAAGCTACACTCTGCATCCACATGGTGTAAGATACACAAAGGAAAATGAAGGTAAGCTTGAGTCCATTCTGTGTCAGAATTTATCAAAAGTTAACCATTCCTCTGAGTGTGATATTTTCTAATCAAAGAGATGATTGCTTAAGTAAATAAAGTTTTAAAACAAGACAAAATCAATTTAAAATAGGAGCTGATTAAGAAATTTGGTATTTTTTCAAGAGTAAAATACAAAGCCAAAAGTGGAATTCATAAAGAAGGCAATTTTAGATCAACACTTCACCTGAAATAAGGGTAATACAGGGCCACAGGTATTGAGGATGCCTGAAGGAAAAAGTGATGCTGTTGTGAAGAAAACACTGTTAACAGTGATAATTTATGGTTCAAAATTCTTAATGCTCTTTGTATATATCGTATATAAGATACATATTAATTCCTTAAAATAGAGAAGTAGCTACAGCTTAGTAAATAAATTCATGAGATAAAAGACTGACACACTTCAAGATGTATTGTAGGAATACTATTGGGATTAGTGGTGATTTGTCAGTGGCAATAGCGGGGAATTTTCAGGCTGTGGAACATTGCTGCATTTTCACTGAAATCGGTAGATTCCTTTCAGATCTCTTGGCAGAAAAGTCACAGCATTCTCTTCTGGCCAATTCTAACATATGTAAAGTGTTTCCGTAGCATCTTTTATACATACAGCAATCTGTGAGTATAAGTGTCATCTGTCAGAGACAGCAACATGTCCATCCTGAGGAAATACTACGGTGATTCTAGCTTCCTCCTTGAAAACTACGAGATGTAGTGTGATGACATCTAGCAGCTAAGCTGTAGCCTGACAACTCACTCTGCACCTCACTGAGCAGTTTTGTTCATTTCCATGCTATAAACTGAAGCAAGACTGCACCAGAATGTAGTCACTGGAAGTTTTATTAATAGGCCTTAAAAACAGTGTGCAAATTATTGAGAATATGATGTTGCCTCAAAAGTAGTCTTTGAAAAATTTTCAGTAGGAAAAATTTATGAAATATCAGCCTAACTTCTAATATTTTTCAAAGTTTTTCATTACATCTAATATGTGACTTGATATGGATACATTTTGGGAGCAGAACAGTGCGTTATGTGGCAGTATATGCACTTTTTGGAACAATATTTAAAACTTTTTTCTGTTGCTGTTATTTCAGCAACACCTGAATTCCACAGGGCCACATGCAATGTTTTAGAACAGATTCCAAGATTAATATTTAACAAATGTTTTACAAATATTTGAGCTGTTGTCTTTTTAGCAGAAGTACATGGTGTCCTCCTAATAAATTAAGGGCTAAATTTAAAGTTCTATTAGTCAAAGCACACCCATGGAATTCAAAGGCAAATAAGGGAACTCTTAAATAAAAGGAAAAGATGTATTCATTTGGTTTTAAAGATTTCCTTTACCTGTATTCAGACATTCAATTCATGTTGTTGCGACATGTAGTTAACTTTAAAGCATGGAAGGTGCTATTCTGACACCATAGTGTGAAATGTGTTAATGTTGGCTGTGTGGCATTCCTCAGGTGCTTTTTATCCTGACAACACCAAAGATTTTGAAAAAAGAGATGATGCTGTGAAGCCTGGAGGCCAGTACACTTATAGGTGGGATGTGACAGAAGATCAAGGCCCAGCTGAGGGAGATACAGACTGCATAACCAGGATTTACCACTCACACATAGATGCTCCAAGAGATGTTGCCTCAGGGCTTGTTGGGCCTTTAATAATTTGCAGGAAAGGTAACACACAAATAAATAAATACATATGCAAGGTGTTTGATAATAGCTATTGATAAATATAAATGAAATAATTTACTGGAAGAGGAGAAGATTATAGTTAATTTTGAAATAGCAGGTTTTTGTCTTCGCAGCTAGCTGCCTTTTAATAGTATAAGATGTAATTTGATTTTGTGTTTGATGATGAATATAATTTGCAGACTATTTTGTCCACAAATGCATAGAAGTGAAATGTGTTCACACTAGTAATGCAAAAGGATAATACTGATATGAAGAACATATGTTCTGCAGTCTTATCACATACAATATTTATTCTTAGTAAAGTTATTTTATAGCATCTATCAAAACCAATTTTTGTTTTCTGAACATGTCTGTAAGTTTATGTGTACACTCACGCTCGATATAAATGACAAAATGTCAAGTAAACAGTAATGAGCCTTACTGATACTACACTTAAAACTAAAAAGATGTCAGTTGCCAAAGAACATACTGCTTTCTTTTTCAGGTACAATGAATGAGGGCAGTGATAAATACTTTGATGCTGAGTTTATCCTTATGTTCTCTGTGATGGATGAAAATCTCAGTTGGTATCTAGAGGATAATATCAGGACATACTGTTCTGAGCCTTCCAAAGTTCACAAAGATGATGAAGACTTCCAGGAAAGCAATAAAATGCACTGTGAGAGAACTTTATATTAATGTTGCTTGTTATTGATATGAAGTATTGTTTTTTATGGGTTGTCTCTTTTAAAGATTTTTCTTTTTAAGCAGAACTCTGTTGGAGAATTAAGCTTCTTTTAAATTAAAAAAAAAAAAAAAAAGTGATGTCAAGTATTGTACCATCAAACCTTTGGAATTGTGATATAAAACTCATAGATGCCAAAAATTTTGCCAATACTTTTTTGGCAGTATAATTCCCCAGGTATTCTAAACATTTCTGTGATTTAGTTTTGTTTCTAAGTTCCAAACTCTGTACTACATAATATTGCAGCTTAGAAAAACGGTTTTTGCTTTTAATGACAAGCAAGAAAATACCTTTGGCTCTGACATGGATTCTAGAATCATAGCAAGAACTGCAGGTAGATGTGAAAATAAAGCGTGTCTGATGATGGCTGACTTTCAAAGGTTTGATGTTTTGTTTTGAGCCTCTTTCTATTCTGAAGAACAGAGTAATAGTTGTGTGACACCCATTTTTGAACTAAAGATCCTCAGCTCTGTGAAGGTAACTGTAATATATAACAATTTTTTTCAGCAATCAATGGGTACATGTATGGATACCTCCCAGATCTCACAATGTGTGTGGAAGATAAGGTAAAATGGTATCTTTTTGGCATGGGTAATGAAGCTGATATCCATTCAGCCTACTTTCATGGACAGACTTTAATAGAAAAGCATCATCGAGTTGACACCATCAACCTCTTCCCAGCCACATTTATTGATGCTGTCATGATACCAAGGAGTCCTGGGGAATGGCTGCTGAGCTGCCAAGTGAACGACCATGTTGAAGGTACAGAATAAGTTACAGTGATCAGATTTCTTTTCAGCTTGAGCTGCCAATTTAATGGGTCTTTTTAGCATGACTCCTGATGTGGTTATATGCCAGATGATATTCTCCTCTAGGTAACAAAACTCTCTCTCATAGCAATTGAGATACCTAAAAGTGTATTGGGCTTGAGTATGTAGCCACAGAAATGAAGGAAATTCTTGTCGGTAATGGAAATTGTTATCAGTTGGCAGCAATTGACATAGTTGCACTTTTGCAAACTTCGACTTTAGACAAACAATATCATGATGTTTGCCTCTTACTGAAAGTAACTGATCACAATTTTCTGTTTGCCAACAACAAAGTTGGCGCTAATTCCATATTTGGGCAAGGGCACAGGACAGACAGGTTAACTTACCTGCTGACAAAGACATGTTCTGGAAAGTACATTGGCTAATAATCAAAGATGATCTGCATTTGTCTTCCTTGTATCTTCTTGTATGTTCAGTATTTGTTAACCATATGAAATACTTAGAAGCTAATTCCACACTTTTACACGATCTATATCCTTCTAATTGAGGGACAGAAGTCATTTGCAACAAAAGTGGGAACAAACACAGAACTCAAAATCATGCTCGAAGATTTGAAAATTCTGAGATAAAAAGGAGTATGTTTAACCTAAAAGTTCAACTACAGAGGATGTAAGTTTTGAGTTAACTATCACATCAAACAGTCTCCTGATGTAATTGAAGCTTCATGGGCAAGACTTAAATCCCAATCCCAAAAGACAGCTCAATATAGAGCTGTGAAAGGCCTTTCTTTTTTTGTATTATCTGTACCCCCAGCAAGGACATTTGTTAGTGGATCTTTCTTCATGAATGCAGAGACCCAGGAGTTTCACAAGTAAGCCACTGATTAGACAGAGGAAAGGTGGTCCATCTTGTAGTACCTGGCCTTGACTGCACTGCCAACTAACAGTACTGTTTTCACTCCAACCTCATCTTTTCTGTAACAACCATGTTAGTTGTATCTTTACAAGCAGAATTCCATCTCCCACACCTGTCTGCCTGACATAAATACTATGGTCATATTTCTACATCCTAGCTCAGCTGGTCTGCATACTTTTATATAATTCATCTTTTTTTATTGTGATTTGTATATCCATCAATGGCATGGGAATTCTCCAGGGAAGAGAAGGAGCTATTAGAAGCAGGGAAAGAAAAATAAAGTGCAGTTTCTTCTCCTTAGTTTTCTCTACCTCCTTATTTTTTTTCCAGGTGGTATGCAGGCCCTGTTTACAGTAAAAGATTGTAGGAAATCCACAACAGATCACAATGAGAGTACAACGATAAGACAGTACTTCATTGCTGCTGAAGAGATTATTTGGAATTATGGCCCATCTGCAATGAACCATTTTACAGGACAAGAATTAATTGCTGACAGGTAAATGCCTCTAATTGAAGAAGTTTCACTTTCAAGCACAATTGATATGAGCATGCTAAATAAGGTAAGCCTTATCGTAGAACTGACTTTTAAACAGAATTTCTCATTGTCCTCAGCTCTGGTTAAATATTAATGCCAAGATAAATATCAGAACAAATTATGACCATTGTTTCTCTTGCAATCTTAATATAAATTTGGCTGTAATGTTAGTAATTTCACTGGGATAAAGATGAATTTTAATGTCATTTGTAGACAGTCACCTTTGACATTTCAAGACGGTTGATAACTGATATAGAGAGCAAAGCTGGAATTCATGGTCAGCACCTTAGCTGATGAAAATCACGCTAACTTCATCTCAGTCAGCAAATCATTTGTACAAGGTGGCTTTGCCATTTGCTCTCTGTCTATATATGTAAGATCTGGATCGAGTCACTGAATACATTGATTCCTTTGATTTTTATTCTCTGAAATGAGTTTAACAATACTTACCTGCTCTGCACCTGACCTGCTTGTAAAACATTGAAAGGCCCTTTTTTTGAAGAGTGAAAGTGTACACTAAATTTTCATACTTCCTACTTAGATGTTACATATTCTGAGTGTAGGTATCTACTGTTGTTGAATTATTTATAACTGTTAATAAAAAGAACTTTTTGAAGGGTAGGCTTTAGTTTACAAAATGTTAATCAGAAATAATTGTTGATGCATCTCCAAGTATGCTGGCTTTATAAGGGCAATGCAGCAGAATGTCTTTCTCTTAAAAAAAAAGTGTTGAAGAATAATGGATTCCTTCACATCCTTATATGTGACTGTGTATAAGTGCATGGCCAGATCACTGACTGGACACTCAAAAGACAATCTCATCATGATACATTAGAAAATAGGGTTGAGGTCCTGACTGCCTTTGTAAAACTGAGCATTATGACTTGACTTGTTTGCATCTATTCCAATTTCTTTCACACAGTGAATCTCAGATATTTTTTGAACAAAGTGAGACAAGAATTGGTGGGTCTTATAAAAAAGCCATTTACAAGGAATACACAGATGGCACTTTCACAGAACATAAAAAAAGGCTCCCAGAGGAAGCACATCTTGGACTCTTAGGTAAGACAATTAAAATGATTTCATGTCAAGGATTTATCAAAGTATCACTTCCACTGGCTGACCAGCAGTGCCCCTCCACCTCCTCCCTCCTTGGCACTCCCTTCCTCCTGTGGACACTGGTGCCTGTGGCTTCCTCCAACAGACATCTCAGGGTGTAAGCAAAGTTCTTGAAGACAATGCTGTAGTAGACCCCAGCTTGCCTGTAGGAATATGCCATGGTCACCAAAGGTCAGGCCTGAATTTCAGGGCAAGGCTAGGCAGGTCTAGCCCTATTTATAACCTGGCTGCTTCTGTCAGGGCTTTGGGGTGAGTTTGAGGTTGGCATTAATGTCTGCAGGTCCCTTTCCAAAGGGAGGAACTGTCCTGTGTTGCACTGGGCTTTCATGAGGAACTGCAAGGTGAGCAACCCAGTTGCAGCTGGGGTGCCATGAGATTTGGGCCATGTAGCAGGGACCTGGTTTGTGGCCGCACAAGTTCAGGGGCAGTTTCTTGCAATGGGAAAAGCAGGCAGCCATTCCTATGAGCTTGTGGTGATCACTACATCACCTGATACAAACACCTTGTAACTAGACATTGTGCTCTTTTCTAGGACCCGTTATCAAGGCAGAAGTGGGCGAGAGCATCAGGGTAACTTTCCGAAACAATGCCAGCCGCCCATTTAGCATCCAGCCCCATGGTGTCAGTTACCGCAAGAGCGAGGAGGGGGCATCGTACAGTGCTGCCTCCAGAGGTGCGCCTGTGGATGGGGACATTGCAAGCACCAGAGAACAAGCTGTTGTACATGTTAATGCATTAAAGGTGATAAAATAAACAAGTTTCATTAGGCTTAACTCCTAGTGTTGATTTCTATAACAGGTATTGAGTCTCCAGCCTCCCATGTGAGTCCTGGTGCTACGTTTACGTATGAGTGGAACGTGCCAGAAGATGTGGGCCCCACAGACCAAGATCCAGACTGCCTAACCTGGCTTTATTACTCAGCTGTGGATTCAGTCAGAGACACCAGTTCTGGTCTTGTGGGTCCTCTTCTGGTGTGCAGGAAAGGAGCTCTACTTCCTTCTGGGAAACAGGTCAGTCAAAGAGGAAAAAAACAATCATTTGCATCATTGTAACTGAATCTACTTTCTCTTCCTGAATTGGGTCTGCAGGGCCTGACACATTAATGACCACCTCGTTTCCACATCACCATCTCACCCATGTGCTGAGGGGAATACATACAATGAAAAAAAAAAAAAATTTAAAGCAAAATTAGTCTGGCTCCAGATAGGCAGACACTGTATTGTGAAACCACCATCACAGTGAACAATCACCAGCCTTCAAGTCTCAGCTAGGATGAGAATGACTAGAAAAGTTTAGAGGCTTTAAAGATCAAAATGTGAATTAATTTCTGGAGGTGGTTCCTGCTGGTTGAAAGAGCATTAGCAGCAGATACCTACCCACCAGATACAGCAATTAGACAGCTTTGAGGTTGTTTGAATGAAGTATCAATATATGCATCTACCCCAGTTTGTGAATTATTCTCAAATTGTTATACACATTGAATTTTTTTTCATAGATTTTTTTTTTTCTGACATGGTCTATTCACTCATTTCTATTTCCCTTTGTGCTATTTCTTCTCAACAGAAAAATGTGAACAGGGAGTTTTTTCTACTTGCCACAGTATTTGATGAGAATCTGAGCTGGTACTTGGATGACAATATTTTGATGTTTACGTTAAATCCTAATAAAATTGACAAAGATGATGAGCACTTCCAAGAGTCTAACAAAATGCACTGTAAGAAAATTACTTATTACAGTTAGCTAGCCAAATGCTTCCTTTCTACAGTAAGTGTTTTAGTTCTGTGATCTCATAGTGGAGATTGGGAGACTATAGCAGCAGAGATGCTTCATTCCTTTCCATTGGAACAAAACTGTATTTGAATGCAATTCAATTTCAGCTCAGTGTGGTCATCAGTTCAAAATGTAATGCCAGCTGTTAAGTGTCTTGCATAGCAGTCGAGTATTTTGCACTGTTACGTACCACTTTTAGCAGACACGGATGAATGTCTGCAGCCCATGTGCAACCTCTACAAATGCAGCTAGGTAATGAGGAAAACTGACCTCTGCCCTATAGCTGATGTGGCTGAAAGGAGGATTTTGTGTCCATGGCTGATTCTGGATTCCCTTACCAGCACTGCAGACACCTTACAAGGCAAATCTTTGCTTCTTTCATAGGGCAGAGCTGAACTTCACAGTGAAAGTATTTTGATACTGCAGCAAATTCTTTGAAATTCCATGTGAAGAATTCCACATCTTCAGTCCTTAGTCCTGCAAATACTTTCTAATCTTTAAACACATTTGCCTGTGAACTTTCTAAAATTTCCCTCAGTGGCATTTCTACTATTTACAGAGTTTTGATACTGAGCATTCAGTGGTACCTCTAAGGCCCAGGCTTTGAAATGTTTGCACAGGAGAGACTAGTAAGAATTATTAACTCACACTAACAACACTTTGGATTGTCTCCACTGTGTGTAGCGCACTTGCGGAGTATAAAGCAGTGGAAGTTCCAGGTGGTTGAGTCAGCTCCCTGTGCTTTAGACACTGTAAGTGAGAACAGTTTGAAATCGTTTTTAAGTACTGGGTTTTAAAAGTTGTTTTGCTTGATTCAATTCTCTAGATTTATTGGTGTGATAAAGTATTTTACTATTGATATTTTTGTGAGTCTAAGGCATAAAATTATATATTGTGTTATTTATTTTTAAGTATTATATTTAAGTATTATTTAATTTGAATTGCAGAACTAAGTTGTGTTAATCAAAGTTGGTTTTGCTTCCTCAAATCTTCTACAGCCATTAATGGTTATATGTACGGAAATCAACCTGGTCTTGAGATGTGTAAAGGAAATGTCGTTTCCTGGCATTTGATGGGCTTGGGGTCAGAAGTCGATGTTCATGGGATATACTTTTCAGAAAACACATTCCTAACAAAAGGAACAAGAAGGGATACAGCAAATCTGTTTCCACATACGTTTCTCACAGCTATTATGAAGCCTGATTCCGAAGGTAAATGTCTGGTTGGTTTTTTGTTGGTTTGTTTGGTTTTAGCCTGTATCCCAGACATAGCAGTATTATGTTGCTACAGAAATTCATTGCAGCGCTTCTTCTGATTGGCCTAAAAGTTGCTGCTGGCCATTACCTGGCAGAGGTTCTCTTGCCAAAATTCACAGCTCATTTGCAGCAGGCAAACATTCCCAGTGGGGCCCAAAACAGACCTTTTAGGGCGCCTGTTCTTTACCCTAAGCGCTTTGACATGCTTGTACAGTTCTGCTGCCAAATGGGCAGGATCATGTTTTCCCATTGAGCCTTGCCAGATTTTGGGAGTAGTCACTCTGTCAGCTCCGGTGTGCCATGCCTACCTGCAGGAAGGCGTCTGCAGGTCCTCTTAATGTGCCAAAGGCTGCAGAATGGTACACAGGAAACAATTTAGAGCAAGCTTTTATTTCATCCATTTTTGTTTTCCCATGTTGGTGACAGTCTGATCTACATGCCTAAAACTATGTGGCTAACAAAAGACATGTTTGACCGTGGTACTGTGAAGTGATTTCTGAAAGAAATTGTATGGAACTATTCCACGATATTTTTAATTTTGAACAAAATGATTGAAAGGAGTAAAAATGTAGGTTTTATTTTATTTTATTTTATTTTATTTTATTTTATTTTATTTTATTTTATTTTATTTTATTTTATTTTATTTTTATTGCATGAGCAAGATCAATCTAATATACAATAATTTAAATGTTTTAGTGCTTAAAAGATCCTGTTTCTTCTTTAGAAACTACTTTCTTATGAACATTTTATGCTTAGAAACTGTAAATAGCAGATTTTTTTGATCCTTGGGATGCTAAAACTGTGTACAGCATGGTGTGCAGACTGGATGTAAGCTTCTAATGCTAAAGCCTTGATTTTCCTAGTTTCTATGTCTGTGCTGAATTGTATTACTACAAGTAGTCATACTACACAAAGAATTTCAATCTTATATGAACAATACCTTGTGTCTCAGTCTCTAAACTCTAAACCAAAACAGATAATACAGTTTCAAGGCCTACAATAACAGACTTTTGTCTTCAAGTCTTTGTTTCCTTTACAACCTCTAGGAATTTTTGAAGTGTCATGCCTGACAACAGATCACTACACAGGGGGCATGAAACAGAAATACAAAGTGAAACAATGCCACTGGTGGAACGTGGATCCATCCCTCTATTTGCATGAAAAGACTTACTATATTGCTGCAGTGGAAGTTGAATGGGACTACTCTCCTAACAGGACATGGGAATTTGAGCGGCATCAACATCATGAGGAAAGGTACAATGGAATATACACAAGGGAAAAAAAATGCAAAAAAGCAAGGGAACAACTTCTCCTCTGAACCATTTCCTCCTTGCAATCCAGGAAATTCTGTACACATTTTCTTTGCATGTATATTTTTAGGGCTCACTTGAATTTGTTGTCCTTCTCCTGTTGCTATGTGACTGGGAGCCAGACAGCATAATGTTCATGAAATGGTCCAGCACAAATATTATGTGTGGCAGCTGCAGATTCTATTGGATTCTGGATATTACATGTGCATTTATTATTTACTGATGTTGGTACAATCCTTGCTGTGGAATGCTTAAAATGTTCAATAAGTTGTAGATATGATGACTGCTTTGTCCTGATATTCGATTAGTTGATGTAATGGTTCTTTGTCTCACGTTTATCTGACCTCTGAATAAGGTTTGGTTCCTTTTTACTCCTGTCATTTCTTTAGCTTACACAAGACAAGATGTTAAGTCCGTGACTGAATCCATTCACTATGAAGCTTGTCACTTTGTTGTTTTATTCCCAGTATTTGAATCTCACTGAGAATGAATTGATGGGATCAAATAATTCATGCCAATTAGCAGAAGAGGCTAAATAATTAACTGATGAATTTGTTTGTGCCCCTTCTGCCTATGTAGCTTCATTTGAGCTTAAAGAAATAGATTGTGACTGGCTATATTTATCAACTTAGTTGTATATTTCATGTTTTTTTTGTCATTGGCTTTTTTTTTTTTTTTTTAGCTGATAGCAGATTTCCTTGCCCTGCACACCACAGTGAACTCTTTCATAGTCCTAAGCACAAGTAGTATGGACTATGCTGTTATCAGGCTTTTTTTTTTTTTTCCTATCTCCAGCCTCCATGATCTCAGCAGAGAGTCAGTCCCTGATGTTTCAATTCAGCAAGGCACGTAAGCTTTACAAGTTTTAGGCCTCATTTCAGAGAAGTTGCTGAGGGCTTTATTTTTTAGTATGCAGGTTGTTGGATGACTTCTTGTCATTTGAAGTATCTCCCAGGCAAGCACTCAGCATTCTCTCAAATACTGTATAGAGACAGTCTATCTATAGTGTGTTTTTTCTCTCGTGGGTTAAGGGACCTCCCAGACTAATAAGAGTGTTTTCGTGTTGAAGATACCAGTGGCCTGTGAGATTACGTTTCCACAGAGCTAGATTTTTGTTTGATGGTTAATTGAAATACCTGTTGTTTGTTTGTTTGTTTGTTTTCAGCCCTGGCAATCCATTTTTAAATAAAGAAAAGTTCATTGGCTCAAAATACAAAAAAGTAGTATATCGTGAGTACACTGATCAGACATTCAGTACTCCCAAAAACAGAGCAGAGGAAGAGCAGCACCTGGAAATTCAAGGTATAGTCATCATGAAGTTCAGTTTCAAAAGTGGAAAAAAATGCAGTGGAACAAAACAAGCAGACAATAATTGAACAATACTGAGTATATTCCTAGCCACACAAAGTGCCTAAACCTACATGGAATTGCCACTTACATATTACAGTGTTTTTCTTGCAAGATGACATTGCTTGCTTTACAGGGGAAAAAAAAAAAAAAAAAAAAAAAACACTTACAGTTTGCTGCCTGTTCACAGGCCAGTATTTTCAAAGTTGGCATTTTGGGCACCAACATCTAAGCTGACTTCAAATACATGGTAATTGTGTAGGTGCTCGGAGCCTCTGAAATTTAGGTCTAACTTCAACTAATCAAGCTGGCATTATCATAGTGAATACCCATTATCCATGTCTAATTCTTAGTTGAATTATAATTATATCCCAATGTTTTGTTGTGTATTTCAACACCATAAACTGTCTCTCTCTCTCTCTGCTCTGATCATTTGTAAAACTAACTTAATCTTTCTTTTCAATCCAACAGGGCCACTGCTTATGTCCAATGTAGGAGATAAAATTACAATAGTTTTTAAGAACCTGGCATCAAGACCTTATTCTATACATGCCCATGGAGTGAAAACAGACAGCTCTGTTGTTGCTGTAACCAACCCAGGTATCAAAGCACCTTTGTTTATTTCTAACAGGTAACATCAAGCCTTCTAGTAAGGTTTAGCAAGCTTTCCTTTTAGGACAGCAGGAAAGACATGGGGGCTGTTGGTTTCTTGGTTTGGTTTGGTTTTTAACCTCAGATTCTTACATTCTGAAGCTGATATTTCTACAATTAAAACCCCCCTCATAACTATTTCTATATACCCTAGTCCTTGACAAATCAGTAATTTTTTGACACAACTTGGTTGCACCTTTTATGACAGCAAACAGATTTGTCTACAGAGGGAGAGAATAGCTTATGCTAGCTATTATTTCAAAAGTTATTGTGATCTTTACAAAAGATAACTTTTTTTTTTTTAAATTCAATATGGTAAACTGGACAGTGCAGCCACACAAAAGAATGTTGGCAAGAAATGTCAAGGGATCTGCAGAAGGGAAACAACAATAACAAGCTAGGCAGTGCAGTAACTGGGAAGACGAAGATCAAGACCAATATAAACTGTAAATGGAGATAACACCTGTTTCAGAACTTTTTACAGATCAGCACACAGAAAACTTCTGACAGTCATCTATATTTATTTAATTCAGGTGAAACAAAAATGTATGTCTGGAAAATACCAGCAAGATCTAGTTCTGAGAGAGGTGATCCACACTGTATTGCATGGGCATACCATTCAACGGTGGACGTTGTTAAGGTATACTGTTAGGATCAGTCTAAAGAGTTTTGTTCAGCACTGATATACTTACAGCAAAAGGGAGACAAGTTTGAAACTCCTTCTGCTTTCTCTGTCAAGTCATTCCCCCATTACGACACATTTGAATTTAAAGGTCTCTTGAATAATGCAAGAAAGTCAGGGCAGAATTTGAAAGTCACAGTCCCTGGTGTTCTTGTTCCCTGGTTGTCCTGCTATTCATATAGATCACCTCATGAATATTTCATTTTTAAAGATAACATTCTATAGCTTCCTCAGTATCTCAGCAGTCTTGTGTGGAAAAACTAACACACAACTGTGGAACATAAATCTGCCTTTTTTGCACAAGCTCCCATTAACTTAATATGACCAATCATTTTTAATAGAAATTAGTGTATTCATTCCTTCATCATGTCTGTCCTGGTTTTGGCTGGGANGTCCTGTTGTGAGAGAGTGAGTGAGCAGCTGCATGGGGCTCAGCTGCAAGCCAGGGTTAACTCACAACAGTGTCTCAATAAACACAAATGGAGAAGTGCCAAGAAGTATTTAATTTTGACAGTGTGAAACTGTTTTAATGGAAAACAAGTGCAAAATCCTAAAACCTAAAAAGAATTTGAAAAAAAAAAAANCGTTCTGGATTGATGATGAAAACAGTGTTGGTAAGACACTGATGTTTTAGCTGTTGTTGAGCAGTGCCTAACCAGAGTCAAGGCGTTTGTTTCTCACGCTGCCCTGCCAGCGGGGAGGCTGGGGGGGGGGGGGCACGGCCAGGACAGCAGACCAAAAGCAGATCCCCTGCCAGATGGGGTTGTGCTCTGTAAGAAAAGCTGGGGGCAAAGAAGGAGAGAGGGGGGACGCTCAGAGCGATGGTGTTTGTCTTCCCCCGTAACATTTACACATGATGAGCCCTGCTGTCCTGGAAATGCTGAACATCAGCCTGCCGATGGGAAGTAGTGAATGAATTCCTTGTTTTGCTTTGCTTGCGCATGCAGCTTTTGCTTTACCTATTAAACTGTCTTTATCTCAACCCACAAGTTTTCTCACTTTTATCTTTCCAATTCTCTCCCCCGTCCTGTTGTGAGAGAGTGAGTGAGCAGCTGCATGGGGCTCAGCTGCAAGCCAGGGTTAACTCACAACAGTGTCTCAATAAACACAAATGGAGAAGTGCCAAGAAGTATTTAATTTTGACAGTGTGAAACTGTTTTAATGGAAAACAAGTGCAAAATCCTAAAACCTAAAAAGAATTTGAAAAAAAAAAAAAAAAAGGTGAGCAAAAAAATAAAATGGAATAAATGTTTATTTCTAGCAAGAAATGAAAAAGCAGCAGTTATTCTCCATAGTCCAGTGAACTTAATCCCTAGGTAGCATTTAACAGTGATTAAATAACCTTATTTGTCTGGCACTGCCTACCTTTATTGTCAGATACCAACAGCTGTAAAAATAATAAGAAAATTAAAAATCATTAAAAAAAATGCTTCTGCTTGTATTAGTCTTATAATTATTTGACTTTTCATTTCTAATTTCAGGACATTTACAGTGGATTAATAGGCACACTTGTTGTGTGTCACAGACATTATTTGCCATCGTTTCATACTAAAAAGACAGTTCAGTTTGCTCTTCTTTTTATGATTTTTGATGAAAATGAGTCATGGTACTTGGATGAAAACATTAAAACCTATTCTACCAACCCGCACCATGTTGACAAAGAAGATGAGGCATTCCTTGAAAGTAACAAAATGCATGGTATGTTTTCCAATTTAGTTAATATAACTCTGGAAACACTATAAAATTATGTGTTTGAAAATACTGCATGTAAATTTGACTTTCTCATCCTCTCTGAATTTCCAGTTACAGGGTGGAAGGCCTGAAAAATTTCACTCACACTATTTGAAAACATTGTTACTGCCACTGAATGACTTTTTTTAACCTATGAAAAAAAAATGGTCCCATGTTGAAATTTTGAGGACAAAAAGAGTAAAAAGTAAATTTGAAATTTAATGTCACCAAACAATCTGAATATGTTGGTAATGTAATGTGTATCCTGAAAGCATGGCCTCATAAAGCTTACACTTTACAAAGAGCCACAGGAAATGCAGACCTTTAAGAACTGCAGCATTAGTAATGGTGTACAGTAAAGCACTTCCCTTTTAACAACTACTTGCTTTCTAGTTAAATGTGGAAGATATAATCAGACCCATTCATAATATACTGTCTTTTTTGGTAAGACAACAATGCATTAATTCAATTTTTTTATTTTTATATGCCATTCAAAGCAGTCACTTTTGCCTAGCAGTAGCTTTCAACTCTTGTATTCTCTTAAAGCCTAGAGAATAACAAGAAACAAAATCTTGTTTTCTCTCTCTCTCTTTCCCCCTTTTTAGCCATTAATGGAAAAGTGTTTGGAAATTTACATGGCCTTACTATGCATGTTGGAGATAAAGTAAGCTGGTATTTGATGGGAATGGGCAACGAAGTAGATATTCACACAGCACACTTCCATGGCCACAGCTTTGACTATAAGGTAATAAGTCCTTTCCATTCATTTTGTGCTGTGTTAAGAATGAGAGGTAGACTAAATAGCAGGTGTGTAACCTCTTGTGAAAAGTCAGATGTTACAGTATTAAGCAGCAGTCTTGTAATCTGACCTTTGAGGGTTTTTTATGCCCCAAACCTGTATTTGATCAAGACACATAAAACAGAGAATATTTGCCAGTAGTGTTTGTTGACTGATAACTTCACAAGTTACTTCAACAAGGTAGCTGTGAATTTCAGAACCACAGAATGGTTTGGGCTGGCAGGGAGCTCAGAGCCCCCCTAGTGCCACCCCTGCCATGAGCACGACCCCTCCCACCAGCCCAGGCTGCCCCAAGCCCACCCAGCCTGGCCTTGGGCACTGCCAGGGATGGGGCACCCACAGCTCCTTGGGGGCGGCTGCTCAGGGCCTCGCCGCCCTCACATGGAAGGATTTCTTCCTAATATCTCATCTAAATCTACAATCCACATTAAACAAGAAATTCTTTACTACTTTCGTGACTGTGGTATAACAACTGCGGTTTTTCCTTCATTTCCACTTAGTTTCTGGTTTATTCATCTTTTAAGCATGAATTAGGTGTAAAAAAAAAAAAAAAA
>VXAA01001859.1:0-11010 GCA_013399115.1 Anseranas semipalmata
TTATGTAAGGGTAGTCGGGAAGGCGAGGTCGGCAGGGAGAATATTATGATATGAACATGAGTTCTTAGCTTTAAATGCATTAACCTCAGTAGTCATAAATGATCAAGACCTGCTTGGTAGTTAATATGATATAGAAACATAAATGAACTGTGTTTAAGATAAAAATAAATACATATATGTGCATATATGTATATTCTTTTGAAGTAAAGACATTTTTGTTTTTTGGTCATCTTTTGTAGATTCTTTTTCATTAGATCTTTTCCTTTCAGTTTATAAACAAAGAAAATCCTTTATAATTTCTTTAATACTATAGAGCTAAAGAAGCATTACTAAGAATGTTAATAAGTGCTTTCAAGAAAAGAAATAAATGTAGATTACTTTTGTATACTTGAGGGAAAATAATTTAATTTCAATAATAACTTGAATTTAAGATTAGCAAAAGAATGCTTTTTATCATCCCTTTAAAATTGCTTTTAATCTTTTCTCTGTTTACTAGTGAATCAGAAACTACATCCTGAATTAAAATGATGTGATCTAAAAGTCATCTGCAAAAGTGCCAGCTTTATTAACATTCTGATCTTTTCTCACTTTAAAAAAATGCTCACGCTTGAAATTCACAACATTATTTACTGTGTGTAAGAAAGGAACAGGTATGACATTGTGTACTTGTAAGCATAGCATAACTTCTGAATGAGTGATAGGACCCAAATCCTTTGCATTATTAAAACTGAACACACAAATTACAACTAACTCAGACCCTTTTATCTTTTCCATCTTTTCTAGACAAGCTTAAATCAACCTTGTGATTTTCAGCCTCCTGGGAAAGTTTTTATAATCCAACCAGGTGTCACACAAGGAAATAGGATTCCTTCAGGTTATGCTGTTCCCTGGTGCTGGAATCTTCATAGAAATTGCAGTGTTCTTATTAATGACAAAGTATCTTAACCCCATCTGGCATATAAAATGAGCTAGACTGCTCTCTCCAGGCAATACAATCCTACAGAGTACCATCAACAGGAGATGAAGGCACAAGATACTGCCTCACTAGTTTTGTCAACAAAAAAAGTCAAAAGGTGCATTGCTAGACTGCATAAGGGGTCCAGTTTAGTTGCCCATCTGTTGACAGCTAATGCTGTTTGAATGCTTTATGGTAGTCAAACACCATACACATAGTCTGGCAGATGTTACACAGGCCCTGCACTTTTCTGGATCTGTAGCTGGAGGTCCATTAGGATAATCTAGAGTGCTTACCATGAAGTATCTATATATGAATCTCTGAACTGAGTCCTAAGTTTCTGTCAATATTTTAGGTAGAAGAAAATGGCAGAGACAGTGATGGTGGAGAGGAAGTGAGACAGGGCTCCAAATTAAAGTTTGCAATGTTACAGTGGGTGAGGTGGGCAAAGTAATGTATTTACATTGTAAAAATAAGACTAAGGTTAGACATTAGGAAAATCTTTCTAATGGAAAAGGGAGTTATGAAGGAAAAAAGTCTTCTAAGTAGGTTGTGGAATCTTGCTGGGGATTTATTAGAATCTGGTTAGACTGAGATCCAAATGATAATTGCTCAGTTAAACTTGAGGAAAGAAGATGGGCTAGATGACCTCTGAAAGCCTTTTCCACTCCAAAATTCTCATTGTTTCCTGATTGCTATTAGAAATGAGAGTAGAAACAGTGGTACACCTTTGCAAATTATTCTACTTAATACTGATGTTTATCTAAACTATCAAAAGAAACATTTTTCTTGTGGCAAAACATGTAATTATGTCTTCAAGAAATTAATACTAGAAATATGTAAAAAAAATCAACAAAATGGTATTTGAGATATGCAAGGCTTGTGATACTAAAGATCAATAAACAACAATTTGATTCTTGTAATTAAATGTCATCAGGAATAATAATGTGATAGCATTTTTTTTTTATTATTTTAGCTGAATTCTGAAGGGAATAATTAAATTCCTTTTTGCAAGTCTGCTTGATTATAAGTTTTGAAATACAACAAATTGACAGTTTCGATTTCAGCTTGGTGAAAATTAAAATACTGTTTGTCTTTCTACTACCTTCTGTCTGGTTCTGTCAGTGACATACATTCCTATTCAATTCTTCTGAGACTGAAAAGTCCCTCAGGAATCCTGCAGAAAGAAACTGATTCTGAAGTGAGAAGGCTCATACATTTATGTCAAAACTTACCTGTAATTTTGAAATACATCATTAGATTTCCTGATGGAAAACTTCAGAATCTTGCCTTAGCCAATGAACACTGCAGAGACTGTAAGACTACTCCATATGTATTAGACATGTAGGCATAAGCAGAAATCACAAATACAAAGAGTTTTAGTATGTGGATTGAGAAACAGAGTCTAATGTTCCTCTCTGTGGATTTGTATCTATTCAAAGTAGTGAAATTACTTTTCCAAATTTAAATTCCAAAAAGTGGTTCAAAAATTGGATCTTGTGTTTCTGATACATCTTATTTTAGCAGCATGTTATTTTCATCATTGCTGAATATGAACATGTACACTATATGTTACAAGTGAACTATCTTCAGTGTAATACAGCTGATCTTAAATATACTGATGCAGGTTTTAGCTTAGAAATATGTGTCAGGAAACTTCATGAATCAAAGGACAAGAACTAAAATAAATGGATCATTTTGAGGTATATGGGGGTATTTTGTTTACTGTGTTACGTCTAATACAACTTTCATCATTTTATTGGAGAACTACACATAATTTTTTTATCTGAGTATAAACTAATTCACCAGAACCACACCCAAGATAAGATTTCTTTCCTTTTCATTAGTATAGAAAAGAATCAAAACTTATCAGCCACACAGACACCAGAATAACTAGATTTTCAATCCAATTGTGGACTGCTTTTGCTGCATTGTGGATCGTTGCCCTAGAGCTGAAAAAAGTGTTGAAGAATTGTGAAGTATTAGGTGAAGACAGTTAGCAGACGTTCATTTTCCCATAGCTGGGCACTAATACAGTCCTCATGGACAAAGGAGAAGAGGCTACCATTGCTGGCTAAAATGAACTATACTAGTCCAAGGAATTGATGTCCAGAAGGAAGGTTAGCATCTCCACAGTCCCCAGCCCTACACAACCTGTACAAATACTTTGCCCAACAATGGCTTTCAGTCAGAAAGGAAGAAAGGTAGGGAGGGAAGTAAGGGGGAAGAAAGAGAAGGAGGGAGGGAGGAAGGAAATAGATGTACAGGTATATGAGTCATGCTTTTAACCAGTATCTGCATATGGTCTCAAAGCATAGCTTATGCTAATCTATAGGATAAAGTCTGTTTTAGGTTTGCTGTTGAGATGATATCCCGTTGAGACTGTACACAGTATATGACTATTGGAGAATTACTTATGAAAAGATAGGAGTTTTAGCTTGTATTTAAAACACATTTAAAATAAAATGTCTTCAGTTTATTGAAGGACTACGGGGGTAGTAACATCTCCATTTTTAAGTGTTTTGGATTCCATATCATACCATGCATCCACACAGCCAGACAGCCTCCCTTTGTAAATAGGGGCTGTTTGGGCCCCTGATGTCATTCTGTAAATAAATTTTTGTTGGCAGTGAAGACAAACTCATATGAAAATTCCATGTAGCGTAGCTGCATTTCATCTAGTTGTCATGTTTCCGCTTCAAAAAAAATTTCTTCATTCTGCGGTATAAGATTCATTGATAGCTTCTGAACAGCCGTCAAGTAAAATTTTATCACTAGATATCTCCTTCACCTGCCAAATCAACTGTTGATTCCCACCTAGTGGGAGCAGTATATGAAATATCTCATATTTTTAGCTATGTAGAATCGATGAAGTCATACACCCAGCTGGTCTACTGGTATCCATAGTCAGTGATGAGCAATTAGAACTCAGACCTGGACTTATATTAATGGCAAAATGTCACATCACAAGATAAAATCAAATTAAGTAATGAAACAAGCCATGCTGTGGCAGTAAACATATATAGGTAAAGAAAAAATCAGCAGTAAGCAGTGGGATTCTGCCTAACAGATGAGCAGAAATAATAATAATAATAATAATGATAATAATAATAGTAATAATAATAATAAATAAATATACCCCCAAATCAAGAGAAGAAATAGCATGCATAAGAGACAAGTTGCTGTGATACACAGAGCCAGGGTACTATCTATAATGAGGTATCAGTCAAAGGCAGGAAAGGAGACCGGAGTAAATCATAGTATCAGCAAGGTGGCAAACTCTAAAGAGCTAAAGACCATAGTCATCCAACAGCCAAGTTAACAAATGCCCTGAAGGGAAAATCCTCTGAAGTCTTCGACTTTCCTGGAAACAGAAACTAATTCTTCACAGTGAAAGTTTAATTGAATGCCTGAGCTAGCTAAGTAAAATTATTGGAAGCTAAACTGATGAGAGGGCGTGGGAAAGCAACAAAAATTGAATGGATGATTCTTAACATATAGTATGTAGGTTACTATTCAAAGAGAAAAGCGTATTAACACTAGCTTTAAGAAAGGTCATTTTTATCTTCTCTTTGGTGTGAAAAAATTTAGTAAAGGTATATGTCAGAAGCAATCAAATCAAAGAACAGAAGAACGTAACTTTACATGGAATCCGTAGACCTGTTTTTCCTCCACAAAGTCATGACTTGCATGTATGCCAGTTTTATTAGGAATAAGAAAACATCAAAGATATATATGAAATAGTTGTTACTCTTTAATCTCCAAGCTGTAAGCATTGTGAAGATCTTATAAGAATACTTTTGTGCAACATGATCAGAAAATAGCCGTGCCTAAACTCTTATAAACAAAAAATATATACATATATGTATTTAAATGCATATGTTTATGTTCATATTCTCACTGAAAAAAAAAAATATCTGGATATTGTTCTGGTAAGTATAAATAGACTGTAAAAACATAAAAGCACTACATAAATATAGCTTACTTAATTGCCAGCCTTACTCGACAGTATGCAACTTTCTGGATATATTTGAAAACCAACAAAATACGGGAAAGTAGTTTAATTAGGCTGTAATTTTACTAACTGAGTCAATGTTCCCTGACAGCAGTTCCCAATTACACTGGTTAAGGCCAGTGTCCATCATGATATCATCTGTATGTGCACCTAAGAAATACTCCATGTAACATGTCTGCACTTGTCTAATTGTTGTTAAGTGATTCAAGAGCACTGCCACCTTCTCCAGCCACTCTGGCCCAGGATCACTCAAGTGATCCCTCAAGTACCAGCACAGTCCCTCTGTCTGTCCAGCACCCCTGCCTGGATCCTGGGCCCCCTTACCTACTTCGTGGGTCCCCTGCTTGCTGGCTAGTCCAGCTTGAAGTTCACACAGCACTCACACACTTGTCCCACATATATGTTGCATTCATAGTCCCCCTGGGTGTACCAGCATGGCCCCTCTGCCCTCCTGATAACATGGCCTGGACCTGAAGCCCCCCTGCTTGCCAGCTGGTCCAGTTTAAAGTCTGCTAGTGAACACACATGCACACCCCACGCACACAACGTCTGGGGAAGTTACAGACGCTCACCCACCCCAGCAGCCGGCACCAGGCACGTGGGCTGTGACCCGTGGCCCTGCTCCAGCCACCAGCATGGACTCACCTCACACATGCCAGTCTCCCCAGTAGCTGGTCTTTGGAACTGTAGGAGCTTCTAGGACCAGGACTGTAGGTCCAGGGAGGCCCCTCCAACCCCTGACACTAGGACCTGCACTCGCTCCAGTAGCTAACATTGAGACCCGACTGGCTCCAACAGCTGGCACCACAGGCCAGGGGTGCCTGTCCCCCCAGCCTGACTCCAGTCGCTCGCACCAATCTTCACACACTCACACACAGGTCTCACCAGGAGCTGGCACACAGTCCTGGCGGCATGCAGACACACAGGAGAGAGAGCGTGAATACACTGAGAGGGAATTAAGAAAAGATTTAATAAGAAAATGTAAGAAGACAGGACAGACTGCAGTGATGAGGCGCAGGGCTTGGCCAGACAAACATACTAACTAGCACTGTTTTACACAACCAGCTCTTTTATACTGCTTCTATCTATTCCCTCTTTTTGTTCCTCCTGCTCCCCCTTCCACCTGCACACCCACCATGGGTTTGCAGAGCTTTGCAGTTTCCTGCACCCTCCCAGTCCAGGGCTACCCTGGTTCACGGTTTTATCAGCTGCAAAGTCCATGTTGATCTTCCTGGGAACAGTGCCTGTAGTTTTTCAATAACCTGTCAATTAGTGTAACTGGGAGGTTTGTTTCTTGTCACTATCTCCATGTTTGTTTGTCAGGTCTGCGTGTTGGTATATTTTGGTTTCTGGCTTCCCCCTTTTCCCTTAGTTTCCCAATAGACAACATCCCCGATTAGATAAACCTTGCTGAAATAAACATTCTCACATTCTCACATGCCCTTATCATTCAGTGTGACTGACCCGGTTTGGTCCCCATCACTGCCTTCCTTATCATTTGTCAGTCATGTTTGTGCTGCTTTATGTTCTTGTTTATGGCTTCCTCCTTTTCTTATTATCTTTTGTTACACTGAAAAAGGTCCTTGAGCAGACAGCCTTAAAGGAGCAGACACTCTGCTTCCCCACACCTTTACAATTCTCATGTTTCTTCTTCAAAGATTATGTGTTCCTGCTTGGGTATAGGATTTCTTAATAGTTCCTGAACTGCTATCATGTAAAATTTTATTAGAAATCTACTTTGTCTGCCAAATCAGCTATTCATTTTTGCCTCACAAGACTCAATGGCTTCTGTCAGTCTATTGCCCTGCCACAGCTGGTCCCAGTCTTGACTGGAAAGTCACAGTTCTTTAACCATACATGAGGGAGGAAGCAAAAAAAGGGTAACCTGCTTCTTGTATTACACATTTCAGAGCTGAAATTGAGGATTTTCCTCTAGATTTTCTGTGAGGAAGTTCTTGTTCCAAAGTTAATTTATTTTAAATCAGCCCTATGTGACATGAGTATTAGTGTTAGATGCCTGACAACTGATGATAACAGCAGGAAAGCTTTCAATCTCTGTCTCTTTCTAGTCAACACTGGTCAAAAATATAGTTACTACTTAATGGGAGCTACCCATCATGAATAATTGAAGTAAATTATGTAACTTATACCTTTTGTAGATGAACACACAAACCTGGATCCAATAAACAATGGACAGAACAGAGTATTGTGCCACAAATGCTAAATGTAATTTAAATATATATGCTACATTGGAAAATGACAGTATAGTGTTTTCTTGGTATCTCACACCCTAGAAATTTAAGCCTGGATTCTTTGCCTCTGTAACCTGTTCTATAACAACTCTGATATTGCCAAGAACCTCCTCCTCTTGGCAACTTACATCTCTTCTGAGCTGTAGAATCATAGAATCATAGAATCATAGAATGGCCTGGGTTGAAAAGGACCTTAAAGATCATCTAGTTTACCCCCCCTGCTCTGGGCAGGTTTGCCAACTACTAGAGCAGGCTGCCCAGCGCCACATCCAGCCTGGATCCAGCCTAGAAAAAGAGGAACAACAAATTTGTCCCATAGCTTATGCACTGGATTGCCCTTTGCTGACTGCAAGGTTAGTTCATCACATTTGATAAAGACTGGGAGTTAGCCATATGGAATTATGCTTGCTCATGCCTAAAGCCAAGCCAAGTCTTCCCACTGTGCTTTTAATTAATATTTTAATGGATGCTTTAATGTGGTAGAAATTCATCAAAGACCTAAACTTGATGTGAAAAATGCATCTGTATGCTGCCATAGCAGTGTAGATGAGAGTGAGAATCTCCCTTTCATTTTCTGTCCTGTAATTTCTAGAAATTTAGTATGGTCTTATAATTAAAAATAGACCATGACCATAAAAATAATTCAAGGTGGAGAGAAGAAAACAGGATAGGCAAAAAACATTCCTACCACATACCATATAAAAAAATTTGCCCTTTCCAGTCACTAATGACTTCCACTCACTAATCACCAACAATAAGTCAAACAAGGACAATCATACCTCCAGTACAAATCATTCAGTTCAAACAGTTCCTTTGAGTTAGATTTCAGAAATTAGCTCAAGGGAGTTCATTTGATTAATCTCTCTTACATCATTAGTAATTTTATATGTATATATCGTAGCTTATGATGTAAATCCTAAATTTAACAACCCATTCCTTTACTTTTTCACCCTCAAGAGTTCAAACACAGTTTAAGCTGCTAGAATTAAAGGCAAAAAGTAATGCTGTTAAGGAAGAAATACTGTCATATAGGCCAATCTTGGCTGTGCTCATTCTGTCATTCTCTTCTTTCTCTTTCACAGCCATAAAACAGCATAAGACATTACAGCGCAAAAAATTGTTAAGGAACATAGATTTTTACATATAACCTGGCTAATGTCAGGAAACTCAGAAATGAAATTTCTTTCCTGATCTTCTTTCTGTCTTTTCCTTCATCTTTTCATTCCAAACATAGTTTTGCCCCTTAGTACATTTAATGATATCATAACAGATGTGATTTAATCTTGCTTACGTGTTACAACACACTTATATGTCTCAAACTTTTTAATAAGGCAGTAGTCAGTCTTGTTTATACCCCAGATTCCTATCCAGCAAAAATAGAAACGTTTGTTTTTCTTTGTATTATTAGTACTGATTTCTACAAAGAGTATTGTACATAAAATGTTTTAAAAGACAGTAAAAGATGATGTAATTATCAAAAAGTATGTGTAATATTAACATAAATTTACTGTATGTTTTACAAGCATAGGAAAGTAGGAAAGTAAGTAAAAGAATGGAAAGATTGTTTTCCTTAAAAATGTCATGTGCACTTTGATGTGACACAGCTCCTTCACTTTGACATAAAATTTGAAGAAAACTGTGCTAATTGTGAAGACATGGAGGGAATAGATAAATGCTGTCTTACAGAACTGAGGCCATTGCAAAATTCATGAAAAACTAGAATGATTAATCCAGATATAGTGAATTACAGAACAGATACTACACTATAGTCTGGATGTTTAAATTATCCCTCTTTCCAACATCTTGCTCCTTTTTACAACCTGCAATACAACAGAAACACACAATGTTTTTCAAAGGTAAAAGGTGAAATGGAAAATTCTTTGAAAAGAAAAGACTGAAGTAGAAATCAAAAGAATGGGTTAAATATTCCCGCTTTTTTTTGTTTGTTTGTTTTGCAATGCTGCAGAATGCAACGTTTTTTTCTAGTGCTTCCACTCTTTTCCAGGCCTTTTCTCTGAAATGCTTCTACTGTATTTACCACAAAAGTACGCTATTTCAAAGCACAAAATATGCTGTAGTGAAAGACAAGATATTGGTACTGCAATTTTAACTGGGTGAAATATATTTCTTTATGATATATGAATAGGCAGTCAGGCAAGCTGATTATATGAGTCTTTAGAATCGATTGAATTGAATCAGTTGGAAGGGACCTACAAAGACCATCTAGTACAACTGCCTGACCTCTTCAGGGCTAATCAAAAGTTAAAGCATATTATTGAGGGCATTATCCAAATGTCTCTTGAATGCTGACAGGCTTGGGGCATCAACCACCTCTCTAGGAAGCCTGTTCCCATGTTTGACTACCCTCACAGTAAGGAGATTTTTCCTAATATCTAGTCTGAACCTCCACTGGCGCAGCTTTGTGCCATTCACTTGCATCCATTGGTCATTGGTCAGGGAGAAGAGACCAGCCCCTCCCTCTCCTCTTGCCCTCCTCAGGAAGTTGTAGAGAACAATGAGGTGGCCTCTCAGCCTTCTTTTCTCCAGACTGGACAACCTAAGTGTCCTTACCCTCTCCTCATAGGACATGCCTTCCAGACCTTTTAACAGCTTTGTGGCCCTCCTCTGGACACTTTCAAGGTCCTTAACATCCTTTTCATATTGTGGAGCCCAGAACTGCATGCAGTACCCAAGGTGAGGCCACACCAATGCTAAATATAGCAGGAGAATTACATGTCTTGTCCAGCTGGCTATGCTGTGTTTAATGCACCCCAAAATGCAGTTTGCCCTCTTGGTTGCCAGGGCACACTGCTGGCTCATGTTGAGCCTGCTGTCAACCAGCACCCCCAGGTCCCTTTCTGCAGGGCTGCTCTCCAGCCACTCATCTCCCAGTCTGTCCCTTTGTCCAGCATTACTCTGTCCCAGGTGTAGAACCCATTTTCCTTTGTTGAAGTTCATGCCATTGATGATTGCCCAATTCTCCAAGGTATTTAGATCCCTCTGCGTTGCCACTCGTCCCTCCTGAGAGTCAACAGCACCTCCCAGTGCATTCCACTCCTGCATCCAGACCCTTGATAAAAATGTTGAACAGGACTGGCCCTAGAATTGAGCCCTGGGCAACACCACTGGTGACCATCCGCCAGCCAGATGTAACCCCATTCATTAAAACACTTTGAGCTCTACTGTTGAGCCAGTTCATCACAGGATCAGCGTAGCATGAACCTGTTTATCTCACAGTTGGACAATTTGTCCAGAAGGATGCCACAAGGGATGGTATCAGTCTTTATGTTTTTATTATCTGTGTGTGTGTGTGATTAAAATCCAGAAAAATGACACACACTGCCTTCCCTTCCTCCACCAAGCTGGTGACTATCATAGAATGAGATCAAATTACTAAGGCAGGATTTTCCCTTCATGAAAACATGTTGACCACGCCTGATAATAGCTTTGTTCTTTAACTGCCTTTCAATATCCCCCAGGACAATCTTCATAACTTTTCCAGGGACTGAGGTTAGACTAATAGGTCTGTAGTTTCCTGGGTCTTCTCTTGTGTCATTTTTGTAGATAGGTATAACGTTGGCTAATTTCCAGTTGGCAGGAACCTCCCCAGACTCCCAAGACCTTTGGTAAATTGTTGCGGGGTCCAGCTGTAACACTCTCAGTATTCTGGGGTGAATCTTGTCAGTCCTTATGGACTTATGAATGTTGAGCTGATAAAACCGTTCCCTTACAATTACAGTGACCACAGATGGAAAGTCACTGCTCCCCTAGTCACAGTCCTCCAACTC
>VXAA01001859.1:11622-31631 GCA_013399115.1 Anseranas semipalmata
AAAAAAAAAAAAAAAGATGTTAAATGTCTCTGCCTTTTCCTCATCCTTGCTTGTTAGGTGACCATCTGCATCAAGTACCAGTTGAATTTTTTCCTGTGACCTCTTCTTGCTGTTGACACACTTGAAAAAGTCTTTTTTTGTTTTCTGACACCACACTGGTTAGTGTCAATTCAAGTTGAGCTTTGCCTTTTCTTGTTTTCTCCCTGCAGATGCAAACTGCAGCTCTATACTCTCCCTGTGAAGCCGGACTTTGCTTCCAGAGGTCATACATTTTCTTTTTCTGCCCTAGTTCCAGGCGGAGTTCCCTGTTGAGCCAGGACGGTCTTCTGCCCCACTTGCTTGACTTGAGGTGCAATGGGATCGCCAGCTCCTGGGCTTTTAAAAGGTAGTTCTTGAAAAGTGACCTTCTCTCATGCACCCCTAAACCCTCTAGAGCAGATTCCCAGGGGACACTGCTAACTAGCTCCCTGAGAAGCTTAAAGTTTGCTCTCTTAAAGTCCAGGTTGGCAACTCTGCTGGCCTCTTTTCTTACACCAAAAATTTTGAACTGAACTAATTCATGATCACTGTGGCCAAGACAGCAACCTATCATCACCTCTCTCACAAGGCCTTCTCTATTCTTAAACAACAGATCCAGCAGGCCACCTTTCCTAGTTGGCTCACTCAGTACTTGTGACAGGAAGTTACCTTCAACATGCTTTAGGAATTTCCCAGACTTGCTTGTCAAGGCAGTATGATATTCCCAGTTTATGTCTGGGAAGTTGAAATCTCACATAAGGACAAGGGCTACCAGTCCCTAACTACCTATAGAATAGCTCATCTATGCCATCATCCTGGGTGGGCAGTTGATAGTAGACACCCACGATGACATCTGCTTTGCTATCCGCCCCTTTAATCCTCATCCAAAGGCTCTTTACTGCAACGCCCCTAACAGCAAGGGCTGTACAATCTAATCTCTCACTTACATACAGTGCAACACCTCCACCTTGCCTGCCCTAGCCATCTCTCCTGAACAGCCAATAGTCCTCCATCTCAGCACTCCAGCTGTGGGACTCATCACACCAAGTCTCACTAATACCAGTGATATCATAACTCTTGGAAAGGACCAAAACTTCCAGTTCATCCCGTTTGTTCCTCATACTGCATGTGTTGGTATACAAGCATTTCAGATGTGCTCCTGAATCCACAGTGCTCCCTGTAGCAGCACAAATGCTCCCATTAACCTTGCCACCCTCAGATGGTGCTTTATCAACCCTTTGCTTAATCTCAGTGCTCCTAGTGGTTTTCCCCTCCCTCACTGATCCTAGTTTAAAGCCTTCTCACTCAGTCTTGCCAAGTTACAAGCCAAGAAATTTTTCCCCCATCAAGACAGGTTGGTCCCATCAGGCCCCAGAAGACCTCTCGTCTCAAAGACTCTTCCATGATCATAGAAGCCAAAATTCTGGTGGAGGCACCGTCTTGGAGCTAGGCATTGATGACCTGGACTCACCTATTTCTTTCTCTACCTCTCCCTAATACTGAGAGGAGTTCAGTCTTAATAAATCTATGACCTTTCTTTTCCCACTTTATTCTTTTACAACCTGTCTAGCATTGAATGGTTTTCCAAATAGTAGAATCATAGGATAGTTGAAGGAAGCTCTGGAGGCCATCTGGTTCAGCTCCTTACTCAAAGCAGGGTTGCCTTCAAAGTTGAATCAGGTTGCTTAGGGGCATGTCTAGCCAAGTTTTAAAAATCTTCAGGAATGGAGATTGCATAACAGACTGTACTTGTGCTTGGCTTCACATATGACAAAGGAATTTCTTACAACTTGTGACTGTTGTATTTTCTTCTTTTGCTCCATATCTCTGAAAAGAGTCTGGCTCCACCTTCTCCCCTATCATCAATAATATAGTTGAAGACTGTAATTAGATCTCTCTTTAGCCTTCTACAGGCTAAACAAGTCTAGTTAACTAAGTCTCTCCTGATAAGTCGTGTGCTCTAGGACCCCGGCCATCCTGACAGCTCTCCACTTTTCTCAGTCCAGTTAATCTCTTTTGCTCTAACAGTCCCCAGACTAGACAAATTATTCTACATCCAGCCTAACGAGTGCAAGCACTACCCTTGGCTATGCTTTTCCTAGTGTAGCCAGGATGTTGTTAACCTTCAAGGCAAGAGTGCATTGCTGAGCAATGTTCAGCTTATTATCATGATCCTTTCTGCAAAGCTGCTGCTTAATCAGTATTTTCCCAATCTTTGTTGCTGCATGGAGTCCGTGGTGTACAACGTCGTATTTGTCTTTGTTGAATTACATTGAGTTCTTGTTGCTCCAATTCTCTAGACTTTTGAGGTCTCTTTGTATGGCAGCACTCTTCCAGGGTACTGACCATTCACACCAGTTTGGTCTTATCTGAAAATGTGGTGAGGATGCTTTCCATCCCATTGTCCACAGCTTTGACAGAGGTGATAAATAAATAAAGTCTTCAGCTTTTTTGTTTCTTTTGGCACAGAGCATATAGTTGAAACTGAAACAGTATAAAATAAGCAGATTATTTGTACTACACACTGGCAAAATTTCTAAACCTATTTGTGTTTTATTAAATTATTATTTCTGTACTTTCCTCTTGATTAACAATAGTATGTTCATCGCCTATTGTTATAAGATTAGGCAATGAAGACCGCAGAACAATATAACAGCATGAACAACATTGGGTTCAAATTTATTTAAGAAAAAGAGGGGAAAAATACAAAAACTATTGGAAAGGTAATAGAATTGGATAGAATATGACAGTCTTATATCTAAATTAGTTCTAAATATTTAAATATGTTGTTTACAGTGTTTTTAGCTGAACAATACCACATATGTTTAGAGTGATGTATCATTTTTTAATTTCAGGAGACCTATGTTTTTGCTACCTTTAGTGATTAATCTCATTTACAAAGAGAAATACAAGGAATGAATATGAGAAATTTTGTTCTATTGTTATCTAATGCCAGAAAATACCCTTTTTGTGTGTGAAATGTTAAAATTTAGCTGTGTCTATATTACCAGTTGCTTTCAGGTCTCCTTAAAAACTCTTAGGGTTCCAATCTTCTGGAAGCACAGCAAAGTTTGCAGTTTACAATTGCAAATAATCTAAGAGAAAATCTTAATGAATTTACATGACTGTAACACTTTGTTTTCCTTTGGGATAGTAGCGAAAACTGCCACCAATCTGTCAGCATGTTGAAAGAAATGCCAGCATCTGAACTAGTCCATAAGAGCTCCGGACAATAGGAGAATAAATTTTAGTAATGTTGTGGGTTAACTCCGGTAGGCAGCTAAGCAATACACAGCCACTCTCTTAGTGGCTCAGTGGGAGGAGGAAGAGAATCAGAAGGGTAAAAATAAAAATGTTAAGAGACAGACCATTTAATAGGTAAAGCAAAAGCTGAGTGCTCGAGCAAAACAAAATAATGAATCTATTTCTAGCCATTTCCAGGAAAGCAGGGCTTCATCACATGTAACTGTTACTTGGAAACACAAACACCACAACTTCTTTCCCCCAGTGTGAAGTCATATGGTATGGAATATACCTTTGGTCAGCTGGGGTCCGCTCTCCTGGCTGTGTCTCCTCCCAGCTTCTTGTGCGACCCCAGCCTCCTTGCTGGTGGGGCAGTGTGAGAAAGACAGGAGGCCTTGATGCTGTGGAAGCACTGTTCAGCAAAACCTAAAACATTATGGTGTTATCAATGCTGTTTTGGTTAAAAATGGAAACATTTCACTATACAAGCTACTTGTATTGGGTTTACGTGGCACGGGTATAGTAGCAGGGGGGACTGCAGGGGTGGCCTCTGTGAGCAGAGCCCAGCAGCTGCCCCATGTCAGATCAGAGCCAGCTCCAGCCGGCTCCAAAAGGGACCCGCCGCTGGGCAGAGCCCAGCCAGGGAGCGACGCTGGTTGGGCCTCTGGGAGAGCAGAGTTAAGGAAGGGAACAAACTGCTGCGCCACAGCAGCTGGGAGAGAGGAGTGAGAAATGGGAGAGAAACAGCCCTGCAGGCACCAGGTCAGTGCAGAAGGAGGGCAGGAGGGGCTCCAGGCGCCGCAGCAGAAGTTCCCCTGCGGCCCGTGGAGAGGCCCATGGTGGAGCAGGCCATCCCCCTGCAGCCCATGGGTACCCCACGGAGCAGATCTCCACGCTGCAGCCATGGAGGAGCCCCCATGGAGCAGGTGGATGTGGCCTGAAGGAGGCTGCAGCCCATGGAAGCCCCCGCAGGAGCAGGCCCCGGGCTGGAGCTGCAGCCCGTGGAGAGGAGCCCACGCAGGAGCAGGAGGCCTGGCAGGAGCTGCTGCCCGTGGGGGAGCCATGTTGGAGCAGTTTGGTCCTGAAGGATGGACCCCGTGGTCCGGACCCATATGGGAGCAGCTCCTGAAGAGCTGCAGCCTGTGGGCAGCCCACGCAGGCTCAGTTCGGGAAGGACGGCATCGCGTGGGAGGGACCCCACGGGGAGCAGAGGCAGAGAGTGACCGTGAAGGAGCGGCAGAGACGCAGTGTTAGGGACTGACCGCAGCCCCCATTCCCCATTCCCCTGCGCTGCTCGGGGGGAGGAGGTGAAAGAGGGTGGATGGGGGAAGGTGTTTTAGTTTGCTTGTAATTTCTAACTGTTTTAGTCCGGTAATGATTAGGTAATAAATTATATCAATCTCCCTATTCTGACTCTGTTTTGCCCATGATGGTAATTGGTGGCTGATCTCCATTTTCCTTATCTCAACCCCTGAGCCCTTTCAATCGTATTTTCTCCCCCTTGTCCTTTGAGGAGGGGGAGTGAGAGAGCGGTTGTGTTGGAATTGCTGCCCATCAGGGTAAAACCACCACATTGCTATAAAACAAAAACAAAAACAAAAACAAAAACAAACAAACAAAAAAACATAGCTCTATCCCAGCCAAAACCAGTACAAGTTATTAGTCCACTATTAAGCTGACAAATAGAAAACTATACCAATAAAACTGAAAACATCACACTGAAGCTGTAGACCCTTTGTCAAGCTGTGTATTAACATAGCATGAGGGGCATCATGAAGACATACCAAAAAAACAGTCACTAGAAGCTAAAGGAAATTTAGGCTTCAGTGCTTGCATCTCACAAGGATATATATAAAAGGTTACTGTCAGCTCCTGTTTCAAATTAAATAAGGGAAAAGATTCAGGCTTGTCTCCCACTGTTCCAGAGGACTGAATATCTGTAAGCATGAGTGCATCTTATAAGTGTAGTCAGAAGCCATGGGAATTTAAAGGAATTTAAGCCATGGGAATTTATGTTATACAAGCAGGCAAACAGTAACTGACCGTCTGCCAATAGCTGTACTTAAGCTTCTTTCATTAAGTACAAGCTGCCTCTTCAACAATTTCATTTATAATAACCTTCATGTAGCTTTAATGAAGTGTTTTGGAGACCTGATCATGCAGCATTTACAAATGATATTTGGTTCTTTCCCTCTGTTTTCCCTCATCATTGTGGGGAAAGGCACTACTTACCTGACTCTGTAGAAGACCAATTAAATTAAGAATATTTTAGATATTTGTTTTTTACCATGCACACATATTCACAGCATAGCTTTTATATTTTTCTTCGTACTGATTCAAACTTACCTTAGACATTTGCACATGCAATTCTCTGCAGAAATAGTAAGTGTTATGAACAAAGTGTAAAACTTTAATCTGTTAAACTACAAGTATACAATTACTTCATCTGGGCTCTCCCCTTAAGCATATGCATAAATCATAGTAGGATGGGAATTTAATTTGTGTTATGGAGTAATATTTCAGATACTATACAAGAATTTTAGTATTAGCACTATTTACTCTGCCCTTACATATTGCCTACAGTAGCAGAAATAGGCCTTGCCTACATGATGTTATAGTGTTGGTAGTACCAGTACCATTTCTGTTTTCTGAAATGTAAAGTAAATAAATAAATAAATAAATAATCATTGCAAGTTGAATTATATGACATTTGGATATCCTTTTTCAAGAGTCTGATTTTTAGTAGTCCTTAGTTAAGCAAAACCACCTTTGAGCTTAATGCATGTATTACAGGGAGTAGGACTACCATGCCAAATGTTCTGCCACAAATTTTCATGCTACAACAGTGGTCATCTTAAATAATCTGCTTCCTATTGGTAATGTATTCCATTTGTATGTACTTAGCTCCATCTTATGTAATTGTGTCTGAGCACCAGAATATGAAAAAAAAAAAAACATATTTATAACATGTTTGTAATACTTATTAGATTACATAGCTGTGAAACAGTGAAAATACCTTTTTAAAATTTATACAGAATTAACTGGGAATTATTTCAGCTGGGTAAGATATTTCTATCTTACTACATCAGCATAATGTTATCTTATACTTAAAAAAAAAAAAGAAATCTTATGTTTTCTAGATGTTGAACCACACTGGTTACTAAAATACAACCTACATTATATTTTAATGATCTAATAATGCTATTTAAACTTCTACATAGACACTTACTCCTTCCCCTTCACAGAATCACAGAATCACAGAATCACAGAATCACAGAATCACAGAATCACAGAATCACAGAATCACAGAATCACAGAATCACAGAATCACAGAATCACAGAATCACAGAATCACAGAATCACAGCATCACAGAATGGTTAAGGTTGAAAGGGATGCCTGGAGGTCATTTGGTCCAACCCCCCTGCTTAAACATGGACACCTAAAGCAGGTTGCCCAGGACCATGTCCAGGTGGCTTTTGAAGATCTCCAAGGAGATCCACTTCCTCTCTGGGCAACCTGTGCCAGTGCTCAGTTACCTGCACAGTGAAGAAGTGCCCAGTGCATATGCTATTTCTGCAATATGACTTCAGATATCACTTCTGAGAAAAAAGCTCAGAGTAAAAGCTCTTGCTTGTTGGTTTTCCAGCTGCAGGTAGTTTTTGTCAAGGTTAATATTTAACACCACCTGCTCATGCTGCTCTATTAAAGTCTTTGCAGAATCATTAGAAATTAAGCATTATAGTAAGTAAATAATGCATCCTATCTATTCATATCAGTTCTATCTTTTTGAATTATTATTCAAATTAAAAGATGTTTATTCAATATAATGAAGGGGTTTGTTTGTTTGTTTGCATCTGGGCTGCTGTCCAATGAAGATCTCGGATGTGTAAGAGCAAGAAAATTACAAGACGATTATAATTTGGCCAGATATCTTTTCATCCCTGAATCTTTCTAAGGAAAATAAAATAAAAAAACTCTGAAGTCCAGTGTATGGAGAAATATATAGCATCTGCCTTTTGGTACAATAGTAACATGTTCTAGGATCTAAGCTTACAGAATAAGGCATTGAGGAAGGTGGTAGCTACTTTTAAAATAGTAATATAGTATGGAAAAGGGGCTATTTACCTGTTACTGATTGTTTCATAACTGTAAAGTCAGTACAAGGAGAATAATTTGAACAGATTCTACACTTATTTTTGAATGGAAATTTATTCTAATGGCATCTTTTTCACTCTCATATTTGATCAATGAATACAGTAAGTGCATAAATTTATAGTTTATTAGTAGTAAAAAAATAAATGTCCCAGAAGATAGACTAAAAAAAAAAAGATTAAAAAAAAAAAAAAAAAAAAAAAAAAAAAAAAAAAAAAAAAAAAAAAAAAAAAAAAAAGTAAAAGCAAACTTGGTCTTAGTAGTGTATGATGGACAAGCATAGAGGCTGGAAGAGTCAATTTGATTTTGATAAATATGTAAGCATTCTCAGCTTATTTACTGACTTCTGAGATCTTCAAAAATGTTTACTATTTGTAATGTTTCATAGGAAACTTGATTGAACATGTCAAGAAGGCAGGCACAGCACCTTTTAGCCACCTAAGTAAACAGATCAGTCTCATCTACTCAAATATCATGAATTAATGATATGGAGCATGATCTGGGGGCACTAACAAACAAAAAATAAAGCACACAGGTTCTCCTGGTTGCTGTTGATACATGCATTTCCCAAAGTCCATATGAAATCCTCTTTAATGGTTTTCATTAAGCAGTCCAGAATGCATCTGCATTCAGATCCTTATCTGCACAGGTGTACTATTGGACATGCTACTCACATTCCTATATACTTAGATAATCTCTGCTTATAGTGACTGAAAATGCAGCCCTAGGAATGTGAGGCCAATGCAATGCATCAGCAGAAACTAGCTCAGTGGATGAGATTCCACCAATGGAAGGTGACATGTATCATCAAGGCAATTTCACACTTTGGAAATGAGGTATATTTGCTCCCATGGTGAGGAAAAGCAAAATAAACCAGTACATAGCCCATGTTTCCATGACTGGTGCCATATAGAGCTAAAAAAAATGCACACTGTGGCAGAGAAGAGGTTTTCTTCTGCATTCCTAACAGTCTCATTGATGGAAAGACATCTGAAAACCCATATTGTTAACATCCAACCAAACTTTTCTGACGAATGGAGCTGGGCTGCTACATTACTTGTAAATGACAGATGTCAATAATAGTGAGCAGTGAAATATCAATTCAGTTGTAGCGCATGGTGTCAGGCACTGAGTGTCCAAGATCAGCAAGACTGGGCTGCTACTCAAGGGAAGGTGAACAGAGAGCAAAGAGCAGCAGTAAGGCTGGCAGATTTGTTGACCTTGCTGACTAAGCCCGACACTCTGGAGCAAGGAGAGCAGAGCACTGGGTCAGCCAAAGTCCAGTGATTTCAAGGCATGCCCACAGTGATGAGACAGGTCCGAGATTAAGCCAGGAAGTCAAGTCAGTGGGTCAGGACCAGTAAGGTACATGGCCAGGCACAGGAATGACTCCAACACAGCAGCATCAAGGACCAAGGGTGAGGGGCTGAGTTTAAGTGAAGCTCCTGAGTGAAGGAGGTGGGGCTGGTAAGGCTTCTCAGACCTCTTTCTTACAGTTCTTTTCACAGCAGCCTGGTTGCACAGTGCACAGCTCCTTCATATCAAAGCTGGCCTTGAGCACAGGCAGCCCAGCTCGTTGGAGGGGTTTAGAAGTCTGGACTTCCATGGTGGTACAAAAGGTATAAATCTAAGAGTTGCATGGGGCTATACAGTGTAGCTGCTTCTTGCAACAGCAGGTAGATTTCTGCAGGGTCTCTAAACTCTTACGGGATTTAGCATATGTTCTAGATGCAAACTGCATAGCCATGTTTCAACCATTTTGTTTGCAGAAGCTTGTCGGTTGTCATTCTTGTAAGTTTATCTTGAATGGCTCAGAAATGAGTGTTTATGGGACAGCTACAATACTTAGTTAAAACAACAACAACAACAAAAACAAACAAACAAACAAAAAACAATGTATGTTCATTACACTTTGCTTAAATATTAGGAATTAGGCAAAATAATGAGTCAACAACTGGAAAGGCAGTCTGCAGCTTGAAAACTCCCTAAGATACCAGAAAGCGTGAGAGCCACTGTTTTCTTCATTTTGATTGGCAAAGATACATGAGAAAAATATCAACCATTAACTACATTAATTTAAAGTAATTTGAAATATGGAACAATGTCTGTGTAAAGCTGTGTTTATTAATTGGATGAAGAAAAGAAAAAAAACTATACATATTTTCAACTTTTGCATGGAAGATTTTAAGTGTAGCTCCAGATGACACAGCAGCAGTCAGCAGTAATTTTTAGAATTTTAAAGAAGTTAATGCCAATAAATATCACCTATTGCTGTCATATTGTCTCAAGTAATAATAGCATTTGTTATTACTAAGACCTGTAGACCTTTTTATTTATTTATTTATTTATTTTGCTTTTCCTTCATAGGCTTCATTCAAGCTAGTGTGTCAGATTGTAATTTTTGTCCTGAATCATGACCTTTCGTGCACTATACCAGCTAGGAATTATTTCCTTGGATATATCCATGGTAGACAGTATCCTGAATCTCCATAGACTATATCGAGCTAAAATGAAACTAATGCATTCATACTTCATGCAGGATTCACTCCATCTTCCCTGAAAAGATAATGTCCCTCTGTGCACATAATATCTAAAGTAATGAACAGAAATGCAGTAAAATATACATTCTGGAAAAATACACCAGGGTATGTACATTTAATATTGTGTGATCTAATGCCTTTACAAAGCAAAGGGCAGTATGTTAGCTTGTGTGCCTTTATGGAATAATTTTCATTGAATTCTAAGTTATATACTTCATTATATTCATAGGGTATTTAAGCTGTAGGGAAATTAGACGTCAAACTGGAAATCTGAAAGCCACAATTTCACACTTAAAGGTAGCTGTAATCTTTACTGTCAGAGTATTAGTGGAATCAGGTGAAGAGAGAGTCCCTGTCATGTTAGTGAAGAAAGCAGTTCTCAGACAAAGTTTCAGTGAGCACCCTCTAGGTCTTCTTGGTAGAGTTTGGCTCTCTAGGTGTGCTTAGCAGTATTTGAATTTATAAACCACCAGCTTTCTTATTCACAAAGTATCCAGGAGAAGCCAAGACTGATCGAAAGAAACTATTTCTAAAGAGTTACACTGACTTCTATTACATAGTTCTTCAAAGAGAGAAAATAAAAATCAGCAAACCAACCGTGCATACAGGCTGCATGACTGTGACTGAGAACGATCTATAAGACTGGAGTAAGGATGAGGATGGTTCACAGAATCAGAGGGTAGCTGAGGTTGGAAGGGACCTCTGGAGGTCATCTGGTCCAGCCCACCTACTGAGGTAGGGACACCCAGAGCAGGTTGCCCAGGACCTTGTCCAGGTGGCTTTTGAAGATCTCCAAGGAGGGTGACTCCACAACCTTTCTGGTCAACCTGTTCCATTGCTCTGTCACCCACACAGTAACAAACTGCTTCCTGATGCTTAGATGGAACCTCGTGTGTTCCAGTTTGTGCCTCTTGTCCTGGCACTGGGCAGCACTGAAAATAGACTGGCTCTGTCCTCTTTGCAACCTCTCTTCAGGTATTTACAGACATGATAAGATCCCCCCTGAGCCTCCACTTCTCCAGGCTGAACAGTCCCAGCTCTCTTGCCCTCACCAGGCTGGAGAGGTGCTCCAGTCCCTTGATCATCTTGGTGGCCCTATGTTGGACTCTTTCCAGTATGTCCATGTCTCTCAGAAATGGTTGTGTACCCTATGTCCTTCAGATTGCAACCTATCTTCTGCGGAGGATCCTCCACTGTGTGGAGTACAGAGAAGAGGAGACACCAGGCACTATGGAGGTAGTGAAGTCCTCTTTTAAAATTGAGATGAAAGAGAAGTCTCATTCTTGGCATAGTGATCTGGAAGAAATTAGAGCACCCTCTTATAGTTCTCACAGGCTTTGACAGATCTATTCCAATAGTATTTTCCTTTCTTACATCTAACCCCTCTTCCTCAAAATATACTGTGAAGATGTCTAAAAAATGATCGAACAGATATTTTTAATTAAATGAATTATATAACTAACACCGAGGTGTTTCCATTGTTAACTATTCTAGCATATGTAAGAAGGGAGGAATACATTCTACCTTACTTAAGGCAAAGGCCATAAATTATAAAACAATTTGGACATGTGTCTCTGTTAAATAGTTTCTCACTTTTATGAGCCTGTCTCTAACTAGCAATCCTACCAACAGCTCACCTTTGTTGAAACGCCACAGTAAAAATGCTTTCTTCTAAGCATCTGCATCTTAATTTCTCCCTCCCCCTCACAGCTATTCTTAATTTAATGCCTGTCTGAAGTGATTCTGGCTCCCTGTTTAGAATGTAGTCTTTACAAAAGATACCGCTCTCTACTACTACGTGAAGAGAGGTTGCAGTGAGGAGGCTCTTGGTCTCTTTTATCACATGACAAATGATAGTAGACAAGGAATGAACTCAAGTCGCACCAGAGAAGGTCTAGATTGGACCTTAGGAAGAATTTCTTCATGGGGAGGGTGGTCAAGCATCAGAACGGGCTGCCCAGGGAAATGGTGGAGTTGCCATCCCTGGAGGTATTTAAAAAATGTGTGGACATGGCACTAAGGGACATTGTTTAGTGATGGCACTGGTTAGGTCAGGTTGATGCTTGGACTTGATGATCTTGAAGGTCTTTTCCAACTTAGATGATTGTATTTCACCAGTCAAACACTCCAAAACCAGCACTTATTTTCCCCAACCATTTTGTAAAAGAAATCTAACTTTAAATTAAAATCTTGATCAGTGTTCGTAACATTTGAGTAATTTGGTATAATGGCTTTCTCCACAATTATCCTTTAATCTATTATTGCCAGTTAAGTGGTGTAAGATGAAAGGGTAACAAAAAATGTATTATTATATCTGAACCACATGTATTTAGATGGATGTATATAGCACAATTATTCTGTTTTGTAGGTTTAGTAAGTTATAGACGTACTGGCATAAGTAAGCTAGCTGGTATAAGATGGTTGGTAAATGTCATTGGAGCTGCATTGTTGATTCGCTGATTCACTGATTTCACATCTCAGGATCTGACCTACTATCTGCAAACTTTGAATAACATTTCTTTGCATAATTTTTTTTTTTTTTTAAATAAGGCATGTAGAGTAGTGCCACTTTGTGGTTCAAATGTAACATGATATATATATCCAGGACTATACCCTTATCAACTTCCTTGCTCTATGTTACCCTGGAAATGAACAAGGTAACGAATAAATCATCCTGTACAAGATCACATTAACTGCAACAAAAATGTGATGTTCACTTTGTGTACTATAAGGTTTATGCTCAGTTTCATTTTGTACACACAAAAAAAAATCTGTACAAACAAATAGCATTTATTTTTGTTAACACTACCTGGCTGTGTATTTTAGATATATGTATACATACAGACATATACTATGGATATATGTATACATGTGTGTGTATATGCACAGTGTATGAATGCACGTGTATGTATACAAAACATATTGCAAAGTTTAATAACACTACTATAACTTTCTTTATAGATGTATGAAATGTGGAATACAGGTGTTGAAGATCAGAAAGATGATATTTGTAAATTAACATGCTAAATCAGTCATGCCTTGTTTGACGGAGAGGTGTCAGCACTACAGAACGCCAGCAGAACTGACAACCTAGTTGGCAGTTTCCATGCGAAGACCTGAAGATTAAACGGGTTGGAGGACAAACACACTTGCAGCTGAAGAGTTGGCCCCTTGGAGAGAAACTTAAGACAGTGCCTGGTTTATTTGCAGAGCCTTTCACTGTCTTCACCCAACTTGTATTTTCTATGTTTGGGAAATAAACAGCAGATTTAATTTCACTGCTCTGTCAATCCTGCATCTTTCATAAACATATAGAGCACTTGAAAAAGAAGGCAGTAGGGAAGACCTGGAACAATTCGCTCCAGGCTATTTTACTACTGATTTATAAACTTAGGCAGAGAAATTCACAGTAATATGTAAACTAGAATCAATCTAGTTTATGGGCATATATTTACCCATAAAAATGGTATTGGTTGGATTAACCATTAATATTATTTTAACTTGAAATGGCAATAGAGAAGAAAATTAATAAGTAGACAGTCTGACAAATCTGTAATCAAGGTCACTGCTTGCAAATTATGGTGACCATATCTCAGTGCTGTCTGTACTTGTTACTAGATACTATGACACACTTGAATATAAACTGATCTTGACAGCAGAAGAGAGTTCTAGCTAAAATCAACAAGGACAATGGTGACTGGAATAACAATCAGCTTCACACTATCAATCTTTCAGTTGCTAAAGCTGAAAACGTGCATCAAAACTCGGCTTTCTCAGTTATGGGCAGAAGACTAAATGTTCTCCGAACTTTTACTTTTTAGTTCATTCACATAGGGTTTTGTTTGTTTGTTTGTTTTATACTACTGGGAGTATTCCCTTTATTTTATTCAGCTCCTTTCATATTAAATATCTAACTTTTGTTTTATACTTACGTACACATTCGAAGTATATCACGCAGGAGTAGTGATATCTTTTTGTTCCATTTAAGTCAAAGGGGCAACTACCATTTAATTCAATGGGAACAGCATACACATATTTCCCATGAATAATTTAAATGTCTTGTAGATATATGTTTTCTATATGTCTTACATCAAAGGCTTGAGTGCATATCTGTTAGTCCTGCCATTAATAAAACTGGAGGGGGACACTTCAGTTGTGATTCTGTTTCTCCTTTCCACTACATTTCTACATTTCCACTACAGATTTTCTCTATAACGTTATGCAGCCATAATTTTGATTTTGGTTTTAGCTGCCTTGTTACTTTTTTTCTGCAGTTTTATCACCTGAACCTCATTCACCTAAGAATGTGACCTGTATATGTGATCTGTTTATATATTGTTTATACAACAATTTCACAGAAATACCCTCACAACAATTTATACAAAAAATACAAAATAAGCAGAAAGATAAATTCTGCCATGTACATGAAAAATAAATTCACTTCAGTTGGAGACAGTTTTGTCAGAGGCAACGAAAGCCCGGGAGCTTAAAGTCTGATTTCTATAGAGAATGACAAGATGACAACCAACACAAAGAATACTTACATTGTCCTTTACTAATAAAACAATATTCCAACTATTACTGTTAATCTTATTGTTAATAACTCAATTACACACCAACAATATGTAACCTAGCACTTAAAATGACAGCATACACAGTCATAAACATATAATCCACATTGGCTCATTCTCACACTGGTTGACCCACTACTTCATAAACACCATCTTCCTATCCATTAGTAATTCAATGTAGAAACACCAGGGAAGTCGAGCTCCAAGAGGTGACTGGTGAAAGGTGTTCATGCTGATAATGGTGGCCAACTATCTGTGATTCAGGGGTACTCTTACCAGTCTGGACAAGTGTCCACCTGCATAGCTTCTCTGCCTTGGGCATGCAGTAAAGGCAAGTTCCTCTTCTTCTCATCGGTCAGCATTTGGGTCTCCTCCAGAGTATTCAAAAATAAAAATAAAAAAAAATCCCCAAGCTTGACCTTCCACCAACCATCATATAGATCACCAGTTATATGTTTATATAAAATTGTCAATATTAGTGTCAATCAGACCATGCCTTTCAGCTACTATTTTTGATAAATCACCAAAAGGATCAACAGTTAGTTTCCTTTTTGTTAAATCAATTATCTTGCAGATCAACAGTTAGTTACATTTCCATATTATTTGTCTCAAAGCTAAAGTTTATGTATTTGTCCACGGCAGACTTTAGGCATCAAAGAAAAGCCATGCTGACCCCTCCACAGATGTGGTTTCTATCTACTTACTAATCCTTTCTCTTTCATGTATTTGTCTTTGTCTCCCATTCAGCCAGTGTACTTTTATTTATTTATTTATTTATTCCCACTTGAGCTAATGTGCACTTTTTGCATTCCCAGTGTTGTGGTTGAATCCTAGTAGGCAGCTAAGCGCCACACAATCACTCACTCCCCACCAATGGGATGGGGGGAGAAATAGAAGGGTAAAGGTGAGAAAACTCATGGGTTGAGAGAAAGACAGTTTAAAAGGTGAAAAAGAAACTGAGTGCTCAAGCAAAGCAAAACTAGGAATTCATTCATTGCTTCCCGTTGGCAGGCAGATGTTCAGCCATTTCCAGGAAAGCAGAGCTCATCATATGTAATGGTTTCTTGGGAAGACAAATACCATAACTCTAGACGTTCCCCCTCCTCCCTCTTTCGCCCAGCTTTTATTGCTGAGCATGGTATCGTATGGTATGGAATATCCTCTTGGTCAGCTGTCCTGGCTGTGTCCCTTCCCAGCCACCCACAGCATACTTGCTGGCTGGGCAGCATGAGAAAGAGAGGAGGCCTTGATGTGTAAGCACTTATAAGCAATACCTAAAACATCTTTGTATTATTAACACTGTTTTGGTCGCAAATCCAAAACACAGCACTATATGAGCTACTATGAAGAAAATAAGCTCTATCCTGGCTTAAACCAGTACACCCCATATAATTTTGTAATATATTCTGCAAATTTACCACTACCCTGTTAAAAATCTCCTTTTGTTTATTCTTATTTCGGTTTCCTTGAGCATCATTCTACACTGCCTTGTTCAGGGTTCAGAAAAGGCAACGGACTACCTATCCTCTTCATGCCACTCCTAATTTTATACACCCCTCCAGCGTTATTGAAATAGTCTTTTGCCAAAATGAAAATTCTTAACCTCATCAGTCAGCTGTTTCTGTTATCCTTTGTATCCTTCTCTGAACCATCTTCCCATGTACTCATAACCTTTTCAAGATGGGAGGACCATAACTACATACTGTGTTCAAGATATGGACAAACCATGGATATATACAACAGTGTAAGTTCTTCTGTGTTTCTCTGTTCTATTCTTCATAATTCTTCATGCTTGACTAGCATATCTGACTAATACTGAGTGCTGAACTGACCCTTTCATTGTATTATCTATCAAAATCTGACAAGCTTGATCTGGAGTGATAGAGGTGCATCATTTTATATATGAAATTAGGTTTTCTTTTTTTTCTGCTTTTGCATCTCTTTACATTAATCTGCACTGAATTTCATCTGTATTGTTACTATCAGATGATGGAATTTCATTATTATCTAATTTTTTTTTTCTAACATACATACATATATACCCTTAAATTTTCCAGGAGCAGTCATTTTTATGTTCAGAAGCAAGTTTTATTAAATATAACAGAATAAATTATACTTTCTTGAAAGTCTGTATATGGTATATTGAAAAGATCAATTAAAAACATTGTTGGGCTGCATTTTATGTAAGAGTTCCTGTTTTTTTATTTGGGTACAAAGTTGTCCAGCATCAATGAACAGCCACAGTTTCAGTTCAGATGGAAATTTTGGGTGAAATCATGAGAAGGAAAAAAATGGCAGGGTCAGGTGAGAAGAAAATTAGAAAGCTCAAACACTACCCGTTGGCACAGACCTAATCACAATCTATCCTACATATTCTCCAGACACAGACACTGCTGTACTTTCTCATTTGAGGCTGTGGCCACAAACCTTCTAATGTCTGTAGGTGAGAAATATGTTTCTTGTTAAACAGAAAAGTCAGGAGGATGCACAAGCATACATAGCAAAGGATCATGAGATCAAGATCATAGCTGTATGCTGTAAAAACAATTTTCATGTGCTACATTTGATCCCAGGTGTGTGAGAAGTACACATAATGGTAAATTGAGAGGATATTGTGAAACACATTAGCTTAATTTGCTTTCAGGCACATGATCCACAAAATAGAAAAGGCATACCCAAAGGGGATTGAAAAGAAGTAGACGGTAGGAGACAGGCTAGATACAGGGAGTGAGATACATACAATTTATCTGGAGGGTATTTCAGCATACATGAATTACTGTGTTAATAGAAAACACATTATGAAAAACAATGGTAAGAGAACTAAAACAGATAAAAAATTAGTTTAACAATAACTAGCAACCCGCTACTAAATTGGAATATATGAAGTGCACTAGGAGACTTAAGTATTCTATTGGACTTAACTGAAATTTGGCAATATTTACATATCTTATGGCTGTACAGTTTGATAAACCTAAACTGTTCTTTGCATAAAAATATAACCCTAAAATGTTAGCTAATTTGGAGATAATCAGAGGGATATGCAAATGAAGAAATGGCTTGTATCAACCCTGGTTCATTATGTCATAGGCCTGGCTGGACTGCTGCAGGGCCCTACTGAGTATAATTCCAGATTTGTCAAGATTTTGAAATTCAAAAAGCAAGCCAGATTTATGAATGGCTGACTGGCCCGTTCTTAAAGATCAGAACCCCCATATTACTATCTGGGAATTCTCAAAATGAAGGTTGCTTTTGCAGACATTACCAAACAATTGATCTGTGTAAGCACAGTATGTCAGATCTGTTCTGGTCACATCAGACTGATTGCAACTACATAGTCTGAGTCTTCCATGTCTGGTACATCAGGCTTCACTTGGGTGTGCTGCTTAGTGGATCCAAGCCCAGGTAGAAACTCAGATGTATGAAGAACATATTGATTTGTAAGTAGCCTTATTCCTAGAGGTTCCTTGAGAACTACTTTGAAGCCTTCTCTTTAGATTTTATAATCATTCCTGTTCTGTCTCAGAGAACAGTATCTATGCTGCTGCAGAATTTTTCACTGATTAGAGAAGCTTTTATTCATACTGAACTGAATTATTTCATAATCTAGAGAAGACAGTTTTACTAACAAGTACATCCTTAGTAAAAATATAAATTTTGGTTACAATACTTGAACTAACAAGGGAGTGTCACAAAATATATGTTCAGTTAGTTAATTAATGTAGTAACCTATTTATATACAGTTTATACTCATCAGCATTCATTACATATCTTTCTCATTATCCTCTGGTTTAGGTTGGCAGACATTACTGAGACATTGGGTGACATATTTTAATAAGTGTGAGCACATAGATCTGAATATCATTCACACTTGGAAGACCTAGCCATCTGAAAGCCTTTACCGTAACTCTCTATATAAACTCCTAAGCAAATGTAATAAAAATCTTTCCTATTTTTATTGCTTTTGCATTAGGAAATGATGTTTACCAGTATCTCTTTCAGTGGTATGTTAAACTCCTTTATAGTTCTGGCATTTTCCAATCAGAAACAAGAATGTTTCACACTTTGTAAATATATACTGCTTTAAGTGCTAGTCTCAGTGCAATCTTCATTATGAGGACACTATTACTGCCTCTGTTATATTTGTGCAAAGTATACACAAATATTCTAAAAACCCGAGTCTGAACTCACTTTTTCTAGTATAAATTGGAAATAACTGTACAGAAATCAGTGCAGTTTCACTAGGAATGTTGTTATGCATCTCCTAGACTGAATGTTGTATACCTGTGTTATTGGGAAGCAGAGAAAGAAATAAATGTGTTTTTCTTCCTGCTGATGAAGAAGGATTATGCACAAAGCAAAGTGCATCAATATGTGACTATTCTAAATTTTAATAGTATAGCAAGTGTGTACAATAGTCAATGCCTTTTTGTAATCTAAATATATAGCACCTATTTTTAAGAACTAGCACACAATTTTAAACAAATCTTACATGAACTTCTGAAATGACAAACAATGCACCTCTAATGCAGTCTATATTTTGAGAAGAGGATGCAACTAGCTTCACAGGTGTAAGCATATTACTTGTGATTCATGCCAGAGTAGGACAAATTGCCATTAATGCTTGGTGAATAATATATGCTGAGTGATATAACTTCTGTCTTTCCTGGGACGGATCTCTTTGACAATAATATTACTTGAACATCCTCCTAAATTTAGTTGCCTCCAATATATATTGATATCATTTTTTCTGTATTTTGAACAGCTCTGAGAGGGTCTTATGGGTGAAGTGACAATTGGTGGCCATCTTAGCCATAGTGACCATGAAGTAGTCGAGTTTAAAATCTTTGGTGATAGAAGGAAATCTGCCACCAAAACTTCAGCCCTGGACTGGGGGGGAGAGCAGACTTCAGGCTGCGCAGGGAACTAGTTAGTTAGGTCCCCCAAGAAACTGCTTTAGAAGGCATTGGGGTCCATCAGTGCTTGTCAATTTTTAAGTACCACCTCTTAAGAGCATGGGAACAAGCAATTCCCAAATGTCAGAAATCAAGCAGGCAGGGCAGATGGTTGGCATGACTGAGCAGGGATCTTCTTCTAGATCTTAAGCAGAAAAACAAAACGTGTATGGCCACTGAAAGTGAGGTAGGGCAACATGGGAGGACTACAGAGATGCTGTTTACCATTGCAGGGAGAAAATTCATGCAGCCAAGGCTCAATTAGAGTTGAAGCTGGCCAGTACTGTGGGGAACAATAGAAAGGGATTTTTAAAATATGTTAACAGCAAAAGGAGGACCAGAGAAAATATTGGCCTGTTACTTGATGAGGATGGTCACCTCACAAACAGGGACATAGACAAAGACAAAGACATTTAATGCCTTCTTGCCCTCTGCCTTCATCACCAATGATGGGCCCTGAGACCCCAGGTGCCCTGAGTTAGAGGACCATGACTATGGTAAAGTCAAGCCCAAACTTGTGTGGAATTTGCTG
>VXAA01001861.1:0-80459 GCA_013399115.1 Anseranas semipalmata
GCTGGCTAGCTTCCAGTCAGCAGAGTCCTGCCCAGACTCCCATGGCCTGTGATAAATTGTTGAGAGAGGTCCAGCTGTAACGTCCACTAATTCCTTCAGGACTCTGGGGTGAATACCGTCCAGCCCCATGGACTTATGAACATTGAGCTTACAATTTCGGTGACCACAGATGGAAAGCCACTGCTCCCCCAGTCACGGTCCTCCAACTTAGAGGTCTGGACAGCCCAAGATCTGTCATTACTGTTAAATATTGAGGCAAAACAAAGGCATTAAATGCCTCTGTCTCTTCCTCCTCCTTACTTGTTAGGTGACCATCTGCTCCAAGTATCAGTCCAATATTTTCCTTTGACCTCCTCTTACTGTTGACATACTTGTAAAAGCCTTTTTTTTGTTGTCTGACACCACAGTAGCCAGTGTCAACTCAAGCTGGCTTTTGGCTTTTCTCATTTTCTCCCTGCAGATGTGAACTGCAGCTCTGTACTCTCCCTGTGAGGCCAGACCTTGCTGCCGTATTTTCTTTTTCTGCCCTAGCTCCAGGCAGAGTTCCCACTTCAGCCAGGTTGGTCTTCTGCCCTGATTGCTTGACTTGTGCCACAGTGGGATTGCCTGCTCCCGGGCTTTAAAAAGGTGGTTCCTGGAAAGCAACCAGTTCTCATGGAGCCCTAAACCCCCTACAGCAGATTCCCAGAGGACACTGCTAATTAGCTCCCTGAGAAGCTTAAAGTCTGCTCTCTTAAAATACATGGTGGCAACTCTGCTCACTGGTTTTCTCCTCACACCAAAATTTTTGAACTCAACTAACTCATGATCACTGTGGCCAAGACAGACACCTACCGCCACCTCTCCCACAGGGCCTTCCCTGTTCTCAAACAACAGATCCAGGAGGGCTCCTTTCCTGGCTGGCTCGCTCAGTACTTGTGACAGGGAATTATCTTCAAGATGCTTTAGGAATTTCCCAGCCTCACTTGTTGCGGCAGTATGGTATTCCCCATTTATATCTGGGAAGTTGAAGTTTCCCATAAGGACGAGGGCAACTGATCCCGAGATTCCGCCCAGCTGCCTGTGCAACAGCTCATCCGTGTCATCATTCTGGGTGGGTGGTCGATAGCAGACACCCATGACAACATCAGCTTTGCTCTCTGTCCCCTTAATCCTCACCCAGAGGCTCTCTACCGCATCATCCCTAACAGCAATGGCTGTACAGTCTCATCTCTCCCTTACGAACAGCCCAACACCTCCACCTCGCCTGCCCTGCCTGTCCCTCCTGAACAGCTGCTAGCCCTCCATCCCAGCACTCCAGCTGTGGGACTCGTCCCACCAAGTCTCATTAACACCGGCGATATCATAGCTCCGGGAAAGGTCCAAGGCTTCCAGTTCATCCCCTCTGTTGCTCATACTGTATGCACTGGTATACGAGCAACCCAGATGTGCTCCTGAACCCGCAGCACTCCCTGGAGCGGCACAGGTGCTCCTGTTAGCCTTGCTGTCCTCATACAGCGCTGCACCATCCCTTGGTGTGACCGCAGTGTTCCTAATGGCATGCCACAAGTGTTCCTAATGCCACAAGCATCAGAACTAGCGCACGTGAGTCCTTGAGACTTGCACTCCATGTTCATACAAAGAGTTACATAGTGCATGGATATTTATGCATACAAAATAAACAGGCCTTGAACACACCGAGAGCTAACTTGTAGCTACAACTTCAACAACTATTCAGAAGAGGTGTTTCATCACAATCATAATCAAAGCATAGGAACTGTCTAGGAAAACCATCAGTCAAAACAACACTAAAAAGCCAAAAACTGTTAGCAGTGAAGGTTATCATTGTATTGATTGTTGTCATTTAAGCAGGTACTGAACATCCAGTGAGCTTTGTGACCTTGGAAACCTGATGAAATACAGGCCATCATCATTGAGTGGTGCTTGTATCAAAAGATCTGGTGATGGAAAGAGATTTTATATAGTTACTGATGATATGTCTCACTTACATACATCATAGTTGAACGGCTGGCAGGTAGGCAGTATTAGGGGAGTCTACTCTGGAAAGGCAGGAGGAGTCTTTCCTATCTCTTCATTCTAAGCAAGAGACCGCTAACCCATCTTTAAACAGCTTCATTTTTTTCTTATTTCTTTTGAGGAGCATCAGATATACTACCTTCTGTTGACATTGAAAAGTAGTCAAGGAGAAGGACAGTAAAAGTCTATTTTACCTTCATCAAAAAGGAACACTTCCGTTGCAAGTTATTTAAAACTCTGTAAAGTCCCTTTACAGGCCCAGGGAAGCCCCAGATCGAAATAATGTCACCAGGGGAGCAAAGATCAAACTTGGCAGTAGTTTAATATCTGCTATGTCCTCTGCTGGGTGAATGTATGCTGCCCTGGCAAAAGAATGGAATTTTATGATCTAGTAATGGGCCTTTTCCATCTCTAATTACCACCTCACAGGGGCACTGTGAAGATTATTTAGTTAATGTTTGCACAGTTCTCTGACCATGTAAAGTACTGTTAAACTGTTAAGCATTACTATTATCATCCAATTATATAATCAATCCAAATCTGAGTAGCACTAAAGTAAGTTCCAGTTCCAATTATGCTAATGAAACTGCAAAGGGACTGTATATCCAGGATTTCGTACAATATCCAGCGCTGTTGCAATACCTTTGAAAATCCTCATTACAGTGACTTTCCCCCGCATCCATTAAACAAGTATTTACTTGAGGCCAGCCTGTGAACTTCAGGTATGCACCTATACAGGGCAATGCAGACCTATATAGCCCTGGAAGACAGATGGCAAATACTGGGACACTAGACATAAATCTACTTTCGGGTCCACAGTGCCAAAGCATACACTCATAATGAACATGAAGTCCAGGTCAATTAACCTCCTGTTTAGATTGGTAACCCCTCACCCAAGACTCTGGGGAGCTCTGGGACAGTGTGCAGGTGGTGGGGCTGGCTTGCTGCTCTTTTGCAGCTTACACAGTATTCAGTTCACAGACAAAAGGTTTTGAAGCTTTCCCACCTGCCTTTCACTGGTACCTCTGTGAGTTCAGCAGAAAAAAATGGAGCGAGCAGTTAAATCTCTACTCTGCAGTACTGGACTCCAGCATCACTTTGAATGGCAAAAAACTGAAAGCAGACAAGTAGAAGGGTGTACTGTCTCTAATCCTTCATTTCTGGGCTCCAGCTTTACTCTAGGATCACCTGCGGTACTTTTAGCTCTTGTGCAACTGATAGCTCCTGCATCAAGCAGTGGAAAGGACTAAAATGGCTCTGCAGATACTATTTCTGAAGCCAGACCCCTCTGTCTGATTATGAACGTAACCAATGGGTCAGGCAGCCTTGGCTACTTTGTGCTTACACTCAAGCCCAAGCTTTGGTCTCAAAATCCATCAGAAATGATCTCACGTGAGCTCTCTGGAATTGGACTAAAGAAATCCGAGCAGCTACCCAAAAGAAGCTAATGTCACTACAGTTAAGGATTAGCATACACATCCTCATATATCCCAAGAAAACAAAACAAAGCAAAACAAAAAAGCCTCACTCAGTATCAGTAGAAGTTTCTCTCTTCAACATGGGAACAACAGCTTTAGGAGAAAGGAGATTCTCCTCTCTCTGACATCATTCACACAGCATGGAAACCTGAGGTCTTTCAACCTGCCCCTTTCCTAGCTTAACTAGTGTTCATATGCTCATGAAAATCATAAAAATCAACTGCCTGATTAAAGACTGGGATAGGATATCTCTCCATGCTAGCTTGGAAGAGGCTGTCGGTGGGTGTGTTCCCCCCTCTCTTTGTAGTGTAGCTTGTGGCCTGCTTCCTAGAATTATTATTGCTACCCAGTAGATTTCCTGACTCTGCAGGGATCTGATACATTGGATACTGTGTCTTGATTTCGCCTGATGTTTTCTTTTGGCGTGTACAGTTGAAGATTTTATCCTTGACTAAGGAGTTCACATTTGTCACAGGGTCATCAGAAGATAAAATGCAGCAGATATTTTAGAAACTCTTCAGAGGTGAGGGCCTTCCACATGATTGCGTGCAGAGCAGCAATTCAGGCGGGATTCTTCAGTTTTGTGTTTGCAGTATCTCTGTTAATAAGCAAGCAAACAAGCTAGTGAGCTGTCTGTCTCTTCCCTCTAGCTACTATTAACTTCATTCCTTCAAAAATCCCTTTCTACATACAGATTCTGCTTTTCACAACTTCTTAAACCTTCTCCCATAACACATTTAAAAAGAACACGGGGGAAATGATATATTCAAACCATTGCATAACTGCTGAACTCGTACAGTGCACAATCTTCTTCTATACACACAGAGTGTTCAGCTCTTTCGAGCTTTTAAGCACAACCTCAAATTCAGTGGTAAATTCAAATACAACAGTTCTACCTGCCCTCTCCCTTACAGGCATCAGAGAAGGAAGATGTGACTGGGGCTATGATCAGCTATAACAGCCTCGAAGGGAACAAACAGAGAGTCATTCTGATGCACATCCCTCAGTTATTCATCCAAAGATGTACAGACCATTTTAAGGCTTTTAGTGTATCTTTACCATAAAGACTTTTTTTAAAAAAATTCTTCCTGCTATTCCAGACTCTTTCAGAGATCTTAAAACCTTATCTATAGCTAAAAGAGTCTTAGACTGCTTAGTTCTGCATTTATCAGTATTTTTAATACATTAAAATCTCCATTTATTAAACTTGTGCAAGTCAGAACTGCTTTCCGAATATATAATCCTAGCAATCATGCGAAGGCAATGGAAATAAAAAAGCAAAAATATAGAAAGGGATTATTTTTTCATCATAAAAAACATGATTGTCCAAAACAGAAACACAAGTACAAAATACTACAACTTTTTATATAATGGCTTCAAAAAGCAATTTCTATGTGCCTAACATAGAAATCTGAATCTGAACAGAATCTTTGGATATCTGTGTACAGATGTGAAGACACACATATCCAGAAAATATAACAGTATATAATGAAAGCATTATCTTTATAAATGGGGGCCCAATCATGAGATTGCATAAACACTGGGACAGCCTGTCAGTGGACTGAAACAGAGAAACCTCTTGGAACTGCTCGAAGTATTACATTTCTATACACAGGAGCGTGTTTTTCTTTTATTTGTGGATGCCTACATATAAGGTTACTAATGACGCTGTTAATATGCAAACGGCAGTAACTGACCCCCCCAAAAAATTACAGACATTCTTTTTCTAGGATCTTAAGACTCTTATGCTCTTAAACCTGTGGCAGTGCCATTCACCACCAGTCAAAATATAAGAAATAATATGGCTACTATTTCAAACTACATGTGCTTGTTCAGAAACTGGTAATGCAGAGCATTATTATGGAAAATAAATCTTCCAGCATTAGCATTCAAAATCTCCCATAAATTTCTAGCAACCAACATGCAGCATGGATTCTCAGCACAAAAAGTCTTGTGTACATATATCGGTCCTTATTGTAATTTTGTATATATTTATTTTACAACCAAGCAAGCTTCATTTTTATTACCAAAATACCTTTTTCAAAATTTCTTTTCCTTAACTTGAAAACAAGTTTAACCTTATGTAGCTATCTCCAAAAAGACTAGTGCTCAGTGCAGTTAAAGAAGCTCGTAGAAAGTCAGCAATTATTAGAAAAGGAAAATAACAAGTCCTAAAGTATTCACTGTGGTACAGTACAGATTGTGTAATAAAAAATGAACTGGTAAAAAGAACTGGCAGTTCTACAGCCCCAAAATTCACTACCTCTCAAAAGGCATGGTACAACCAGAAACGGTCCAGAAAAGGATAATGAGATTTAGGAGAAGCTTCCATACAAAGAAGAAGAAAATACACTGAGATTCTCAAGTTTACAAAAGGGATGAGAAAATGCATGATAAAAATAAACAAAATTCTATTTGCACAAAAAAGGTGGAAAGGGAACAACTATTCCTGATTTCTTATAACATACAGGAGCTAGCAGAAATTAATCTACCAGCAAGTTTAAAATGCCTTGTTACAGAGGTGGAAGCACGATTAGACAATTATTATTACTATTGTTATTGTCTATGTATGCTAAATGCTCCTAAAAGCAAGGTTTCAACACACTGATGTGATTACCTGTAAGTACTCTGAAACACTGTTTTCAGGAAAACTGAACATTTAGCTGTTTTTTTTTTTTAAATCAGTCTTATTCTTCTGATATTTTTGGAATATGGCAAAACACGTCTCTGCATTTATTTGTAAGAAAATCAAATTATTGATACATTTTGATACATACACTTCGGAATACATGAACTAACTTTGGTTTCAGATGTTAACTGAAACAACAAATGAACATTCTTAGAGAAAAAAATCAAAAGACATCATTTTAACAATTTCAAGCACAATTTCAATTAGGGAAGTCATTTAGGCAAGAACTTCCTTGTCCATAATTTCAGTTGAGATGATCTAGCATTCTCCAGCAAGATGTATTTAATCAGATGCCTGGTAGCATGCTTGCCAATACTGTCACTGCCTGCTAGAATACTTATAACTCTAACTAGAAGGTTTGTTGAAGACATGCTTTTTCATTTAAAGGAAAAAAAAATCCTTTTTTATCCCTTAAAAATCTTGTGAAGTACACATTAAAAATGGGGTAATAAACCACAGCCACTCTTCAGCCTGGTCATTTGAGATTACAATCTAAGGTTCCAAAGTTTTATTCAAAGAAGTCAGTTTCTCTAGAATTTCTGATTAATTGCTTTTCAGTCAATCCTGTTCACTTACTGTGCTCCTTGACTTTTGGAAATATGTTCTTCTCCCTTCTCATTGGACAAAGGCATCTGGGCCTTTCCTAAAAAGGTCATATGCCCCTCCACAAAGAACAGTAACCGGACTCACCCTAGACCAGGTCAGAACAAGCTTATGTTGTACCCTGTGCTGGGCTGCCAGATGTCCCCCCTAACTACTTTCTCGCCTCCCGCCTCCCCCAACAGGTCAGAGAGAGGAAAGATGAAAAGCTCCTGGGTCAAGAGACGGACAGGGAGATCACGTTACCATCATGGACAAAAACAACCTGACTTGGGGAAATGTAATGTACCGCCAGTTAAAATAAATTTGGATGGTGAGAAATGAAAACTAAAACCTCCCCCCTGCCCCACCCCAGTCTCCATCTCCTCTTTTCCCAGGCTCATCTTCACTCCTCCGTCCCCAACTCTTCTACCCTTCCTCCTCCCCAAATGGTGGAGGGGGATGGCGGCTGTGCTCAGTCCCTCACAGCTCCTCTCTGCCGCTCCATCCTCCTCACACTCTTCCCCTGCTCCAGCGTGGGTCCTTCCCACCGGCTGCAGGGGACAACCTGCTCCAACATGGCCTCCTCCAGCACCTGCAGCACTCCCAGCTTGGTGTCTGCAGGGCTGCTTCTGCCTCTTTGTTCCCTCACTCCTCTCTCTGTCCTACTTGGCTGCTGCTGCTATTTTGGGTAGCTTTTTAGAGGTTAGTAAAGTTTGGGAACAAAGGGGATATCTGGATATTCCAGTTCTGAAGAATCATCAAGGAGATTTTTCAACTCTAAGCTGGGTGCTCTGGCTTCTCTGATGGCTGATGGATTGCTTTTACTGAGTGCTTTTTATTCCTTGCTATCATCTCCTTTATTCTGGTATTTGGGGTCCTATATCATCACCTGTTACCATGGTTCAGCACAAGTTTCATCAAACTTCACTACAAGTCTGTTCCTCGAGGAAGAAACATTAACAGGTACCCCAGAGTGAAAATTGTCCCCTTAATGACTGTTAAGAAAATTATAATTAATATTTTTATACATTTTTAATATAATTACATTTTGCAAATAAAAAAAAAAATCATTTGCAAATTTTAAAACCTACCCGTCTCTCAGATTCATGCCAACAAATGAGAGTTTTTATTTAAGCCTGCAAGTCCATCTGTATGTCCACATATCTGCCTGGTTTTGTTCATTCCACAAATAATTCTGAACCTGCTAGACAACTGCAACCTAGTGTTTTAGCCATGTAAGATAAAACACATAGGAGCCTGTCTAGAGAAAAGAGACACTGTCTTGGTTTTCAACACAACAAAGCCTGCAACATGGGATTGTACAAATCAGAGACCCCCACACAGGACATGTAGCAAATGCCTTAGCTGTAGAAAAGCTCCACCACAGCTCCTACCTTACTAGGCACTGGAAAATTCAAAGTACGCTTTTACTTTCTGCTTTCTCAGCTGATGCCTTCCTCTGCAAATAACTCAGTGATCCCTTCCTGTGTCAACGGAGGAACTGTAAGGGAGCTCCTAGGACTTAAGTCCCACGGTACTCCTCCTCCACCACAGACATTTTGACACCCCTGGTATTGCCTTGACCACTGACAGGACAAGCCAGGCAGTTCTCAGAAACAGCTTTTATAAAGGATTGTTGCCTTTCCACTGTCTCTGGCCACTGAAGATGAATTTGTGGAGGTGAAGTCTGCCCGCTGAGCCAGCTCAGTGATGGTTAGCCAAATGAGAGACACCATGGAGAAGATGCTGTGAGCTGGGCCTATGTTATTGAGTCTGTGTTTGACTAAGGGGAATCTTATGTTCCCTCACACATAACAAATCCAACCTCCAGCCAAGATTGCTGCAATTTCAATTCACTCTTGCTCTTGCAGACCCAAAATCTCAACATTCAGAAAAATGGAGAATTATACCCTGCAGGCTTCTAAATCTCCTTCTGTGCTGCCTTGACAGTTAGCGTAAGAGAATCTTCTCCATACCCAGATTTTGTGCATGTGAGGACAAAAACACAGTTCAGGCCAAAGTCTCTGACCAAACTGCTCTTTCTTTGTCTTCCTTTTCAATTTTCTTTTCCTACCTCCTGACACATCCTCACATTAGAAGCATCAGCCAACAGTATTGGCAAGCAGAGTGCTCTGAGGCAATGTAAATCATCAGAAATCCAGCTTTGTCCCGGGGCAGATGTTAGAAATAAACTGGAACATCTGGACATGCAACAGAAAAGAGAAAAGAACATTACTGGGCCTGGAAAGATTTACCATCTCTAGTATTTAAGGCCCAGTGCCATCTTTTCTGCTGCCTGTCATTTACTGTCCCCAGCTCTGTCAAATTCTGATGAAATATACTGATTTAAGGAGTGACATTTTGTCAGTTGTTTATTTCCCTTCTGATTTTAACAAGATTTTGCCTTCTGGCTTAGGAATGTCTGTGATGTTTTTTAAAATCCACTAGAAAAAATATTTGACAATTTTTCGTAGACTGTCCAGCTAAAAAATGGGGCTGATTCCAAATTTCGCACTTCAATCTCTTTCAAATGAATTTAAAAAGAATGGTGCTTATTAACTAAAAAGATTTCTCCATAGTCAAGTCCCAAATAGTTCACACAATTTTGCCAAGATTTCCTGTTGTCATCTGGTTTTACTGTTCACAAACCTACCTTACTCTTAGACAGTTTGTCCTCTACTAAGTTTTGAGACAGCACAGTCGTCCCCACTCAGATATTGCCAGAACGTATTGATTACTGTAAAGTCACAAAGAATGGATTAATGGGTCAATGATAAATTCTTGTGAACAAAATGACACATTTACTGCTATTGTGCATTTTATGTTTAACAAAGCAATTATAGCCAGTTAAAGAAACAAATCTAAAGATGTTATTCTAACACTAGATTATTCTAAGAAAGCTTTTCAAGCATTCTGGAAGTTCATCAAGGATTTTTTTTCTTCTGCTTTTCACAGATTCTTTCATATACGTTTGCACATTATGGTCATGGAATTGTAAGACACCATGTATTTAGGCTAACTGGTCTAGAGATTTAAACACAAAAACACAAAATGGCCTTTATGTTTACTGAGGTTTGAGAGATCACTTCAGGCAGGACAGTGGGATTTCTTTTCAAAAGAACAAAGTGAATCCTTAGGTATGTACTTGAGGAATTCTAGTCAAATTCACATTTGTCAAGCGTTGTTTTAAAACCATCTAAAACTACATCTATATGGCTTTTATATAAAGATATATATATATGTAAAAGACTATAGGAAAATTGCAGTGTGCATTAGGGAGATTCTTGCCTGAGCCAACTACATTGACAGCAAGAGCTACACGTGCAAATGTATGACTTCATGAAGTTCTCTCACAAAAAATCAACCAAACTGCTTTGCAGAAACAGCTCAAAATCAAGTTGCATTTTGTCTGTTCCAAAATTTATCCTGCACTAGCAGTAAATCTAAATTATTTTCTGACTTTCTGAAAAAATTGCTTCGAATGTTTTGTTTGTATGTATCTCAAAAATCAAGAACCTGTCTTTCAGTTTGCAAGCTACTACTGACCAAGGTTAAAATCCTTTTAAAACTTAACTGCATTTCCAGGTATGCTTAAGAGAAATCACACAATCAGAAGCGTTTCTCGGACTATGTATTAAGTCAATAGATGGAACAAAATAGTGCCGCCCACATACTTTCAGAGCAAAGCAGAGCTCCTTAGCAGTTGTGGGATTACTGTTACTTTTTTTTTTTAATCCTCTGAGACATCACAGCTATTGCTTACATTTTTTTTTCCTGAAATTTCAGACATCTTTTGCCCCCCAAAAAACAACAGCAAAACAAGTCTCCTCCCTAAATCCCCAACAGTCTGTGGCACAAGAAATGGTGACAAATTCTGACTTTTCTCTTTTGATACAGTTCTGGGTTCTCTAATTTGTTATTTAAACCTTGTTTGTTTAAGGTGAAACAAGAAAAAATGGAAAAAAAGAAATGGAAGAGGAAAAATACTGTCTGAAGATTTTCTGCTTTTTAAGCACTTCAGATTCAGGACAGGAAGTTCTTCTATATGCTAACACAATTCACATGTCTGACATACAGCCAAGAGGCCACAACCATACTGTGTCAAAGCATGCACCACTTCAGGCAGTGCTTATCAGGTGGCTAATCCCTGGCCAGCATTAAGCATCCAAATGCACAACAAAATCTATGAGTGAGAGCTAGAAATTGTTTTGAAAATAGTGAATACACAGAAGTTCAGCCCATTCAAGGCTCCAAAATCTGCAGGACGGGGAGAGAAGGAATGGTAAGATGGTGAAACCAGTCAACTCTTCACCTGGCATTCACATAACCTGACATTTTTCTGACAACTCCAGACTAGCAAAAAAAAAAATCTCTTAACAAACCATACATAAATTTAATAGTTTCTTCTTTATGTAAACAACTATGAAAATACATAAACACATAAAAATTCACAAATTAACAGTAACAGTGACAAAAAACATTAAGCCTAAGGGATTACACTGAAGTTAATAAATCCTGCCTATTCATAACAAAAAAACTAGTAATGCTAGATCTAGAGAAGCGATGGTTGCCATTTTTGCTAGAGGAAACTCCTAAGGCTTCTATCTTCAGATGGGCTGAAGCAAAAAATACATTAATGCACAGAGGTTCATTAAACTCACCAAAATATCAATACATCATCATCTTTAGATGAATGAGTTTCAATTAAGTGCTAATGATGGATTAAATTGAATATGTATTTATTTAAAGGAAATTATTTTAAAGTGAATCTGAAAACACTACCGAATTACCACCTTTGCCCAACAAAAAAAAAACGTTTAGGTTATTTCTGTGCTAAAAGCTGTGTATATTCTTTTGCTATTTCCACAGCCACAATTTTAAGGTGCAGATGGTGAAATCGTCTATAACAGTAGTTTACTACTCATGCCCTCTCTAGAGTTTTAAGTTCAAATTGCACCTATAAAAAGGGGTAATTAGTCCTTCCGGTTTTATTGCCGTTAGGGGAAAGAAAGCAGTTTCAGTTAACTACCAACTAGACACCACTCCAGATTAAATATCCTAGATTCAGTACCTTATACTGGCTTTCAAATACCAAACTGAGAGTTCAAAGAAAGTAGGAAATGTCACCTTCCCAAACATTATGGACTATTAATTATGTCTTTGCAGTGAACTTTCTCATTGCAATTAGTCTACAGACATGAAGATCATTCTTTATAAAAGACTATGGGCTGGAACAAGGTTAATTCCAATTTAAATTGTGTTAATAACAAGAGTGACTGTGTTCAGACAGTTGAACAATTATCTGCTAAGCAAAATACGTGTAATGAAGCAGATAAAATGGATTAATTTTAAAATAAGCATGGTTATGCAACAATGTATATGTTTTTCTTTTCTAACATACACTGTTGTTCTATGCTGCCCTTTAACTATCTAGTTCTCTATGTAGAAGGGATTCATGAAGGCTGAAGCACATCTGGGTATAAGCAACATGAAAACAGATTTTTCAGTACACTGGCTAAGGTAGAGTGGAAAAACATTTCATTTTCAGATGGTGTTATCTACTTTCTAATCATAAGGTAAAAACCAAATTTCTGTAATTTCTAAGATCTGATGTGTTTCATTTTAAAAAACCAACCAAACAAAACCAAACAAAATACCATGACTTTTTCTTCCAGAAACATACGTAGCTGCATTTGACACAAATCTTACAGCAACTTTGGAATGCGTGCCCCTTGGGGTTACTTCATAAAAGAACTCCACACAAGATACCTGTCCCTTCCCTCTGACACCACACACTACTTACCAACAAACCAACTGCCCTTAGAGTCAATGGGAACTGAGGGTGAGCAGGAGATCCTAGGGTGAAATTTCATGTGCCGGTTTCTCTGGTGACAAATCTTTAAAAGATTTCTAACCACTTTTTTTTTTTTCCAGACATTGTGTTTTCCCAGTGAGTTTACTGTACACTAGATAATCCTCTGAAAAATGAGTGAGAAGTTCCTGTGTAGAAGGTGCCACTGAGAGAGCTGCACAGATTCAGCTGAAGGAGATATCAATTTCATCAGGAAGGGGAAAGCTGGAAAGTGAAAAGCCTCTTAAGCTGGTCTTGATAGAGGTGAAAGCATATCTTACAACAGTATCCTCAAGCATAATCAACTAGAAGGACCCAGCCCATAATTTGAAGTATTTTACAAATGTAGGACTGGGCCACTACCTTTCAGCATCTTTTTAGAGAAATAAAAATGAAACTCAATGAAATACTCATAAACAGACAAAATTTTCTACTTTGCAAGAAACTGTAGATTGTGCTACTTTATATGGAGTGGAGAAAACTAGGCTATGATTTCTTTCGTTTTTATTTTAGAATAACCTAATTCACTGTGTTTGAACTCCTCTCCAAGGAAGCAAGAAAACACACTCCCTACCATTCTGGGATTTAAATGCTATTTCTGACAGAAATTCTGATAACTACCCTAAACTGATCTCCCCCCAGATATAAATTCAGTATTACTCTGAAGAATAACACTTTAATGCCTCCACTAAAGATTTCTGCAAAAAGAAAAAAAAAAAGAGCTGAAAAGCCAAGATACATATGTAGTATAAATAAGGACAGTTCATCTCACATGCAGACAACTGCATCTGTGCTACACACATGTAACTGGACTTGAAAAAAATACATATTATGAAATTACCAAATATTATGAACCATTAGCCAAATACTCTACATCTAAGTGCTTCGTGCAAATACACCATAACCATATTGCATTGCATATGCAATGATGCATATTTTTATTAATAGTATGAGACTGAGTCTGGATTAAGGTCATGAAGTGTTTCCAAATTTTGTAATTGTATGTTTGGGATACAAATAAGCATTAAAAAGACGTCTCAGCTTCACAACACCATATTAACTCTCCTAATAGTACAAATTTGATCTTGCATGGACACAAGGTTCTATTTCTGTTGTGTTAGTCAAACCCTGGTAGAGTTTTTATGTTGACGAAAGTATAGCAGACAATGACTATTTAGCATGATTTAAGATTCAAGACCCAATGGTGATGGTTGTGTCTTTGCTAACAGTCATTTGCATGAACACAGCTGAGAGGCAGGACAACAAAGACTACCAAAATTCACTACATTGTCATCTTCAAAGAAAACATAATACTAGGATTTAAGACTTTCCATTCCCCCTATCCTTTTTGTTCCCTTTTCACCAAATTTTAAAACTTTCCCCTGGGATTTTTCTTATTACACCACTTTAAAGCTTGCCATCTTTCCCTTTGAAAGCCTCTCCCCAATTCCAGCCTTTTTGGTTTATAAACTTCAATTTCTTATCAGCTTCTCTTTTCTACATACTACATCATAATGCTCCTTACCCAACCACTATTATAACCTTTGCACACAAAAGACTTTTCTGACCAAAGTCAGTCAGAGGCCATAGTTAAATGAGAACTCTCACTTTAAATATTTCTTCCAGATTCACTACTTCCCTTCTCTCAGGAAACTAGGTGGCTGACATACTGCTAGTTAATAAAAATGAAAAATACTACTTATGCTGTCAGTAGAGTTGCACTTTTAAAATACTGTTCACATTGACCTCTTCTAAATGTTTTCCTTAGAGCGAACCACATTGCTGAGTGACTGCAGCGGGAGTAGCTCAAGGTAGCTATTTTGTTTAGTGATTTCCATCCTAGGTTTAATTTCATAAGGCCCATCTACTCTAGGTTTGGATTATTTAGGATTTCATTTAAATATTCTATTTATTTGTTTCATTTCATTTCTACGGGCAGTATGGAGATTATGGGCATGTTTCTAGTAAATTGTGAAGTATGCTGCGCAGTTTAATCACAATCAATTTGTATCATGCAACTGAATTGAGGAATGAACTAAACTTAAAACTGCCTCAGTGGCCCAAACCACAGATGAAGAGACAAGCATCTGTGGGCATGCATAAAGAGTATTATTTGTGTGATGAAATCAAAGGAATTTCCTTTTTTTTAAAAAAGGAAAAAAAAAGGGGGGGAAATGCACAGCCATGTTTGACAAAAAAATATTGCATTTACTTGGCCTATTTCATTCCATTTCACACATCTCAGTAAGTATAGGAATACTAATCAACGAGAACCCTATACGGTGAGTCCTGACTTCTAGTGAAACCCAGGCAGAAGCAGGCATCAATCACTACTTGCACCGCTGCCTGAGTTGGCCCAAATATTCCCTTAATTATTATGGATTGGTGTGGTTTTCCTCCTGAAGGCTGAATATTCTGCTCTATGTGATAGTTCTACTGTAAATGTTTACACCTCTGCAGCTCAGAAGTCTCACATCAATTTTCTCACTTTTTAAACTCTCAGCCTCAAAAACAATTGCCTGACTACCATGGAACTACAGAAATAAACACTGGTAAGGACGGGGTTTGTGAATCTTAATAATGAAACTGGGAGTTTCTAATTCCTAATTAAATAATGTGTTCCTAATCATTAATTTTAATCCGATATTTTGTACAAAAGAGGAACACTGATGCTTATGGTGAAATTTTAAGACACTCTTGCTTAGTGTATTTCTCATCTGAGTGAAGGGAAATGCAACAGCATACCAGTGGATTACTTTCCTTGCTTGTTTCACACTGCTAAGGAGTAGTTTTGCTACCTGTCAGGTAATTATTTACTAGTGGAATGTCTAATTTTCAGCATGATTGATCTCCTCTTCTTCAATAGTGAGGTGGGTTAGAGAAGACTGGCGGTAGCATTGGTGGGCATGCATATTCTATCTCCAGTAGAAATAAATGAAACCTACAGAGATTATGCAAACAAAACCCTACGTTAATGGAGTATTAAAGCTGAACAGCCAAACAATCCATAACAAGAAGTCAGATTCTTCTATTCATATCAACCTTAACTGAAGTCCATCACACATAGGCAATCTAAAATTTTGGTTAACTAAACAATCCCTTAATTGCCTTTTCTTTGCTCTACATAGTGAAAACTTTGGGCCTGTAGATGGATTTTTTTTTTCTTTTTCGTGACACTAAAGCCCCAGGACACGTGTGTAGTGCACTGGTCAGATCTTGCTTCACTTGATTCCCTTGTGGCACTGGACAAGCACATGCTTGTCCTGTATGGCAAGCACTTTCGTCCCATTCACTCAGGGAGGCTGCAGCAGAGCAATGAATCACGCTCCTGGGCACCCAAGTCTCTGCGTTTGCTCACAAGGGCAGCTCCCTGCAGAAGGTAAGTCTGCTATTTCCCATGAGGCCCTGGAAGTGCTAAGTGACAAACTCTTGATTGCCCTGTCTGTACAACGTTACAACAGGTGAGTGCTTCTTTTGAGGAGCTGATCTCTGTGGTCAGATTGTGTGCAGAGCACTTCCATCAGCCAGCTAAAAAGAATTTCACCGTTTTCCTTCCTGAAGTGTTTCTACTCCAGCTGAGCAAGCCAAATTGCTTTGTGTGGTCTGATTTCTATCTTCTGCACTCACAGTTGGCTTGTTTCCTCTACTGTGGCTCCACTGCCTAATGACATTCTCTTTGATATATGTTTTGAATCCCTTTGATATAAATGGAGCCTCATTATCACTCACTGAACACTTCTAGAAGTTTCTATGTTGTAAATACGTGTTTAGGGCAGCTGTGACTGCTGTATCCCTGGCAGCCAGCAGTGCATCTGCAGTTTTTTGTTGTGGTGTTTACAGCACGATATGAATTCTGTACTGACCTTGTTAAAATTTATTTTTCTGCTGCATGTCTCTAAGCAGTTATTTACTCTTCCTTGTTTCCTGTCAGCTTCTAGGAAGGTTTTATTTTCTGCACTATAATGAAAATGTTTTGTCCCTGTAAAGACAGATTTACTTGTTATTTGCAACATTAAGAGGTGGTATTTCTGTCATTTTCAAAAAGATTGTTAATAAATCTAGCACAACAGTGCTTCTGTAGGTGCTGACTAACTGATAGACTCTGTTGCTTTTTAAAGTAAGCTTGCCCTCTCATGTTTCCCTTCTTTATGAGAAGGCACTTAATCCAAGTCTCATAGGTTAACTTAGAGCCTATGTCACAGCTCATGCTCTGGAAGTATAATATAGGTAGTGAGTGTCTGAATTTCAAACTACTCTTTCTAACATTTTATATCTTTATTTCTAACATTTTATATAACATTTTATAGTATATAACACTCACATTTCAGTAAAATTATCCTACATCACTAAAAATGCTGATTTTCAGTTTTCATCTTGCACAAGAAGTTGTGCTAAAACTCTGTAAAATAGGATGCAAATTACACAACTACATCACATAACAATCATCTTTATAATATTTACAAAATACATATTCTACGCGTCTATTAAAAACAAACTGAAAATGGAACATATTTTTCTTCACAAAAAGCACAAGCTTTCTGCTAAAAACACTGCAGAGACACCCCCATGTATCACTTTTACATTGCTGTTGCTGAATTACTGACAGATACTCAGAAAGCAGATGGCTAACCTTCTGAATGACATTATTCATGCTTCCATAATAGCATTCTAAAGATTATAATGTTGCACCTGTTCTAAATTCCTTTTTTTTTTTTNGTGCTGTCAACTTTCAAATGTGCAGCTTTATAAATGTGCGACCCTAACTGTGATTTTAATGGAACAAAAGTGTTTGAGCACATACTAACACATATCATTTTTTAAATGCAATTGTCAGGTCTGGAAATAGTCGCTTATTGCAGCTAAAGAATAAATTTTCCTGTTTCTTCTTCTCCTGAACACTTCTGTGGTTGTGGAACAGCTTCCGACCAGCCTGAAGACTGGAGTTATTTTTCCATAGAGTAGGCCCCTAGAGCCATTCTGTCATGCTTCTGCAATCTGAACATGCAAAAAGACACTTAATTGTTACCCTGTAGTAATCTCATTAATTATACAGGATGGTTTCAGACCATGATATAACCTACAAGCGAGTCCGACTCGCTCTAAGGGTCACGGTGAGCCACCTTGATTCCTTAGGGAAGAGTCAGGAATATGTAATTGTTGTACTGCATCAAAGTCAGGGTTCATTGAACCCTGTATCCTGTGTATGGTGCTGACAGTAGCTCAAGTGCTTCAGAAGTCTGCATATGACCCCCACGGGAACTATGGACTGATCTTCCATCTTAAATCCTGAAGTGCAACGATGGCCTGAATACTGATATAAATTTCCAGTTTTTTTTAGAACCCTGTTAAATTCTTGGCTTCAAAAATTAAGCTGGCGACACGAGGACTCATGTTCCCCCCTCTTAGGCGATGGGTCTTACACAGCTCAAACCAGAGGTCAAGCCACAAGAGAGCTGTAGCTCCCTTGCTGGCAGGGAAAGAAGGATGAATTGGATGCAGTGGGAACAATCTGCACCCAGCTCTCTGTACAAACAACAACCACAGGATGCCCAGCAGAGCTCAGGACTCCCTCAGCTATGGGGTTGTTCACACATTTTGCTTTAAGAAAAGGCCTCACTACCTCTTAAAACTTTTATTTACTCTTAATTTTACTCTGCAGAACATGTTTTCACTTGCAATTATTTTATTTAGCTTTTTTCCCCTGCTGCTGTGCAGCTGCCATTACTGTAGCCCTGTGAACCCAAGCCACATGGAATAATGTGGAAGATTTCATCTGTGATCTGCTTTTGGTATCCCCTGAAAAATTTTTTCTCTCATTCTTTGCACGTGTGGATTCAATCGTTCAGTTCTCTCAACTCTGTCCTGTGACACTGGCAAAACAGTGAGCCTGAGGCTGAACTTAATCTTTGTACCTAAGTCAGATGTGAGTTGAAAGTTTTGATAGACTTACCTGGATGACCTCAAAGTTACTAGTAAATATAGTATTTTGCTTGTGTAGCTAAAAGAAAGATTAATCAGGGTGGATTGTAGGGAAAATAGATAAAAATCAAAATCCATTAGCTACTCCAGTGTTTACTATAAAATTATCTACTTTCTATAGGTTGTTTAAACTCTCATGTCAACTTCTATAGGTATAATAAACAAAAACACAACTGTGTATAGAAAATATAACTTAAATACAGATAAAAATAAACAGTGCAGAATGCATCCTCGAGTCTTCATAAACTGTTTCATGAGATATTTTTCAACAACCTTACGTGCTGTTAATAATTACTGTCATAAGCACTGGATTAAAAAAAAAAAAATCAATCTAACTAGACCATGTTTAGTAAATTCAGCCCAGATCAGAACGTGTGTGTATATATATTATATATACATATATATATATATATATATATATATCATAGTTGGAATTAGATGATCTTTAAGGTCCCTTCCAACCCAAACAATTCTACGATTCTATAAACCACCTGTTAGGAATACATGGCTCAGCCTTGCTACTGCAGAGACCAGGGGACCAAGCTGGACTCAGAGGAAGCTGGGCCCTAGAGACCACCACCACAGAAGGACCGAGAGACACAAGAGGAGGAATCTTCCACGTTTCCAAACTCATCTGATTGGTTCATCCCAACAAGCACAATGGAAGGGATGATGAGAATAACCAAAAAAGCCACATAGGCCATTCACTGCAGATATCTTCTCTTGACTTATGAGTCTTACAACCTCACAATCATATGAGATACAAGAGAGGACATGACTAGGCCACAGTGCCTGCAAACAAAAATTTTCATCAGCAATCTGTATATATACAATCTAGTCAGTCACTGTCCCAATTAACTTAAAGCATTAAGTCTGAAATTATTCTGGTTTCACTCTATACTCTACAGAGGAAAGAAAAAAAAAAAAAAATCTCCAGAGGCCAATTCAGCTTATCAGAAAAAAATGTTTTTTTGAGTTGCAGTAAGGGTAAAATGATGAAGCAGGGTGTACTTACATAAGTTAAGTCTGGGTCACAGCTCTAATATCTAGGCCTGGTCTCTTTAAATAGTTAAAATCCTAAATTACTTTCATAATGGAATGGGTAGGTGGGAGACAAACTTGTAACTTTAACATAGTCTGAAAACAATGCAAGTGCAAGGTTCTTACTATTTTCCTGCTTGTACCAACAGCAGGAACGTATTTCTATGTTTCTATCCAATGTCATGGACAGTTGGATGGGCATCTCTGTGACCAAAACAGAGTTGCAGAGTCATACTTTACTTTTCAAAGGTACATTTGGACCAAGACAGTCTCTGTCTCTAAAATCTGTGGTGTTCCAGTGGTAATACAAAGCACTCTTCTCAAAGGTTAGGGCATGACTTAGGAATCCCTGCCAGCATTCCTCTTAATAAAGGAAATTCTAAAGTGCATAGCTGAGCATAAGCCACAGATGAGTGCACAATTGCTGATACATTTACTTACACATTTAGTGCAGTATCAGTATTTAATTTACAGCTTTATGAAGTGCTCTGTAATACTTTAAACATAAAAGGTGAGGTATCAAGGTAAAATATTCCATATTCAATTCAAGTGATCAACCACATCTAAAGTAGAAAGGTCAGAGAAAACAAATTTCAAAAGCATAACATGCATTTTCCAGGGACTCTGGTATCTTTGGGATCAAGAATTTTTTATCCTGTATATAGAGATCTCCAAAAACACCTTGTCTGTCAGTTTCTCTGCAGACACCTCTGCAATTCATCATCATGGTTCCATACATCTCAAGGGTCACTGAAAAACAGCATAAGGTAACTGCATTGATTTTTGTGGTTCTAAATCACAACAGTCAGATTCCCTTGGGGAAAAAAAAAAAAAAAAAAAAAAACACAACACTGCTGCTTCTGAACAATGGTTCATAAGTACTGAACCATTATTCTGCCCATTAAAGGGCAGCATCTTTAACAGTGTCTCAAGATTTAAAAGGAATAAAAGGAATAGTTCAACATCTGCGATATCAAAAGAATACGATGAACAAACATGACATAATAGAATATAATTCATTCTAGATACTTAGTCGTGTGTTTTTAGGAAGTCAGTCAATAAGGAACCAACAAAACCATTATTTTCATCTGATTTGAGTGGAAAGTCAAAAGGAAAAATACATTAATGCAACAACCAACTTGCCACAGGAAACTATTGTAGGAGTTTGTACATTGCGGCTGTTTCCAAACGACATAAGTACAAAATCATTTAGGTTGGAAGGGATCTCAGACCTCTATTCCAACTTTCTGTTCAAGGCAGGACCAACTTCAAACTCAGACCAGGTTGCTCAGTCCTTTGTCAAGCTGTATCTTGGAAGTCTCTCCATTTAGGGAGACTGCACCCATCTGGTTCACAGCTTGATCCAGTGTTTTGACTGCTCTCATGGAAAAGTTTTCTCCTTATATCCACTCTGAATCCTCTCTGTTTCAATTTATGCATTTCATCCTCCCACCATGCACTGCTGTGAGGAGCTTGGCTACATCTTCTCCATGGCCCTGCTATGGGCAGGCAGCTGTTAGGTTACATACATCCACCCACCGCCTGCCCAGGTCTGTCTCCTCAGCCTGTCCTCGCAGGGCAAGTGCTCCAACCCTGGCTGGCTTGGTGGCCCACTCCTGATCTTGCTCCAGTTTGCCGATGAGCATCTTGTACTGGGACGGGGAGGGAAGCAAAACTAAACTCATTAATATCAATATGGTCTAATAAGAACTCAGTTAGGGGAACAATCACTTCCCTCAATCTAGCAGCCATGCTCCTGTTCATAAACCCCAGAATACTGTCAGAGTGCACTAATAATTCCTGCTCAGTTGACCATCCATCAGGGCCTCCAGGTTTCAACTTTCATCTAGAGCAGCTTCCCAGTAAGTCAAGTTCTCATCTTATCCTACTGGAGGGGATTAGTCCCCACTAGGTGCAGAAATTTGCATTTGCTATATACGGAGCATACCAAGCATATTTGTTTGATACATTGCAAAGTTGAAGAAGGATAGCTTTAAACAATAAATGGAAGAGTTGAGAAGTTGCTAACCTAGTATACTGTGCACAATCTTCTTGGGCGGTAGAGCACAACATATCTCTAGGTCCTATACCCAATTTCTAAACTCTAAGCAAACTTAAAATTACGTTTTTTTTTCCCTCTTGCTTCATCAGTTACAGGCTTCTGTAATTCTGATATTATGTAGCCACAAAAGGAAAAACATTTTTGCTGATACATGCAACTGTCACTGTAGATTGCAAGTGACTTCTGATCTACAACAAAAAAAAGTAATCTTAAGAAAAAATGCTTTCCAAAATTGAGCGTAACTAGGTGGCATAATGTAAGTAATAACAGATTGATGGGGTACTGTGTGTATAAATAAGTCTCTAACAACTTATTAAGTTATATCATTAATAACAAAGTAAAACTCAAACTAGATGATTTAAAAAACAAACTACTTACACTACAAACCTTTCCCAAAAGATCTAAGTAGGTATGCCCACATAGAAACTTAAGGGTAAAATACCTGAGATCTAAGAGTTTATGTAGTTCGTATCATTCAGGTAAATCAAAAAATCAACTGGGTTTTTGTTGCAACTGACTTTCTCAGTCTTACAATTTTAAAGCAAATGCAATTTTCAAATTTTAGACATGTTATGGTTTTGTATAAAAGAAAAGGGAACACAGTGCTACATGCAACACCAACCCCTGACTATAACGTTAAGATGCACCCATATTAGAGTATTGGTTTTAGCTGGGCTTAGCTGACACTTCTCATTCAAGGCCTGCTGTTAAGACAGCTGGTACTTATTATTCTATAGCTGAACAGTCACTTGGGAGAAAAAGACAAAGAAATCCGAAGAACTAGACTAGTCACTCAACCACAGATTGAGCATAATTTACAAGAGTAGCATTACAATAATTTACGCTTCAAAAATCACAATAATTTGATCTGAATATACTGTTTCTGAGAAGAAAAACAAAAAAAAAATAGTAACAATGCCTAAAATTAACTCAGAACATTATAACTTCTGCTAATTGCCATTTTGCCAGCTCTACACAAATGACATGCCGTCAAGTTTAATCAAACTGCCCCTAGATTTATACTGTGCTGAGCTCTGAATCAGACCTATCAAAACGACATACATGTCTGTTTTGGCCAGTTGCTAAGCACTATACAGACGATATTCGGTGCAGAAATACTGAGTAAAAATGTTTATGAAGCAACTCAGGCACCCAGTAAAAGCCAACTAAATGAAAAAAAAATTTTTTTTAATTCCCTGTGATATTATTTTAAGTTCTTGTGCATCTCTAATTGGCATTAATTCTGTTGGAGAAAGAAAAGAAAATGACAGTAGGGACCTTCAGTAGCTCAGAACAGTTTGCTTGTTTCTGGAAGGATGTCAGACTGATAAATGAGTTCACAATCAGTTTAGAGAGAGTCTGCAAAAAATTTTCAGCAATCATTGCTTTGTCTGACGAGCTTTCAGTTGTATGAGATATTCTGAATTCTGTAAGCCACAGACACTCTAGTGGCAAACTATTTTCCAACACGAGTGACTTTTGAGCCAACTGAAATTGATAGGGCAATATACAGAAAAAAAGCTAAATAGATGCCTTTCATTTAACCAGAACTCAGCGCAACATTCTGAAGGATCTGATGCTGAAAATCAAAAATCAAAGCTGTCATGGGACTCTATGTGGTTCTTTTTAATACTTGATGTAACATAGTGCAAGGATTTAAGCTTTCCTGGTTCCGGCCTCTGTCTGCCATGCTTCGAACAGGTCAATTATCCATGCTGTCTCCCTTCCGACATGACTGATTGTTATGAGGATATGATCAGTGCTAAGTACACCTGAGCTCATAAGCCCACATAAATGCCATGTATATTTACTTTGGTTCCATGCCATGTCCTTTCACCAGCTTGGAGCATGAAAAGAGTAGTCTTGTGCACAGCTAGCAAAGTCTATGTAAATATTTTCTAAGAAATTCTTAATTGACATATCTTAGCCCAGAAAAGGAATTTAAAATTACACTAGGTACATGTGGACTTTTTATAGCAATTATAAGTATAAATATATCAATCACCAAAATGTATGTCACACCCGACTAAAGTAAACTCCTTACTCATTAAGATTAGAGAGTAATCTCAGCTCCACTGTTGTAAATCTAGAGCAAATCAACATTTAAATTTCTGTTAACCCGAAGCAATTTCATCAACTCAAGCAGAATCATTCCAGATTTATAAAACTACGTGAAATATCATAACCTGTCCTAACTTTTACTACTGCTATGACAGATTGATGCACTTGCTGGCAAAAAAAGAAAAAATCGATTTTAATGTTCGTTTAAATTAAAAAAAAAATACAACAAAACCAATATGCATTACAATACATTGTAGCGAGTAGTAGTATACAATTATAATAAATCCTTGTAATGTACACACCATGACAAATCAATTTTGTATAGCCCAAATTCCACTGATTCGTAAAGTGACACTTTAAGACACTTTATCTGAAGAAAAAAAAATTATGTACCCCATCATTACTATACTTACATATACCTATACAACTGTTTCCAATTTCAATTAACCTATACAAATCAATTGTAATTCCACTGAAGTCAAGAATGTTACACTAGTTTTACAGAGGGGTGAAGAAACAGTCATGCTTCCACTGTCTAGAGAACATGGAACAACTTACAGAGGTTTTCACTGCGTGAACACAGCAGGGTTTTGGAGAAGGACAGTAATTTTTTTTTTTTGACCCAGACTAAGTGTGATATTTTCTTCAAATCTGCAGTCACTAAAGCAGAGGATTCATCCCTTTCAAATTCATTCTTAAAAAAAGTTAATAAAACATTTTCTCCCATTACAGGTAACCTCCAGTGAGGAAATAAACGGGTTTGGACACAATGGTCTTTCCTGTAACATTGCTGCTTCCCAACAGCAATGACAAAGGCATCGTAATACCTTATCGGAAAAGACCTTTCCTTAAATAATCGTTGCACATGACTACAGAAAAGAAGTCCTGTAGATTCCACTATAAATTCCAGATAAACTACTTCAGAGTTTGAAGACTTACTTTTTGTCAGAGACATATGACTTTTGGATACAGGACAGTGAGCCATTCATCTGAAGAAAATAAAAGCTTGTCAAGGAAATGCATTCTCATGAGTATTTCGAATTCTTTGTTGATTCCAGAAATGACAAAAAAAAGAGGCAGAAGTCACTGTTGGAACAGACATAAGCAACTCATCAAGGAAAATATACGCTTAGGAAAGCCTCCTAAGAAACTGAAATGCTGTTTAAGAAAACGCATACAAAAAAAAAAGTGAGTGATTGCAGAGCTACCACAAAACCAGCCAATGTGAGAAACAGCAGCACCTCCCCCCCCCAAAAAAACAAACAAAAACAAATAAATAAATAGCTCAGCTTCAAGCTCCTATTTTAAAAATCTAATGGTTTGGAGTCCAGTCACCTGTCTTGCAGAAAGTTTTGTAGCTGGAAATGACCTCGGCTGGTCATTCAAAGCAGTTTCGATTGTGCTCCAGCCTCCCCATTCCTTTCCTGTAGCAGCCCAGCTCCAGCTCTGCCTGGCCCTGGGCCCCGCTGAGCCGGGAACCACCCCAATCCTGCCGCATCCCGCCCAGGCCTGGGCCTTCAGCAGTGCCTGGGGATGGCCAGGCCCTGGTCACCATCCCCAGCCTGACCCCGCTCACCTCGCTGGGGCTGTGGGACGGGGCTGGTCGGGGAGGGAGGCACCGCACTGCCCTGGTAGCCCCAGGCCTTCTCCCCACGGTGTCCTGGCAGATAGCGGGGGACATTCCTCGTGGGATCCTCCCTGCAGTACAGCCTTTACCTTGCAAGACAGACCCCACGCCCTCAACCCCGGCTGTTGGGGAACTGCTTGGCTTTTCCTCTGCATCTAGGTTAGTAGTTTTGATGTGAGAGGATTCATTTAGCCCAAGCCCAGTCACCCGAGATTAGACACACGCTGTAGGAGTGCTGTGATGGTGGCAGAGATTTGTCATGCCTGCAGCATGAAAGATTCCCTGGCTTCAAACTGCGCATGAGGCATTTCCACAAAGCACTTGAATCCTTTCATTTTTTTACACTTGTTTTTTCAGCAGAAACTGCTGGCCCCTGAGGTAAATAGAAAGGTCTTATCCTGTGTACTCTGTGGTGTCAAAAGAGTACATCTACACAGGATGAGATGTAATTTGCAAGCACGTCATGTTTCCTACATGGCCCTGGTACCTGCTGATAGCTTATCTAAGAAGACTTTGAACAAAAGTGATGTGAGATGATAGCAAAAGAAGGGAAAAGAGTGAAGAAATCTGCAAAGCAAGGCAAGCTGCAACTACTGTTGCCAAGAATACAGTAGAGCTTCAGACTATACCAGTGAGTACTTATGAAAGTGGTAAGCCTAAATCATCTCGAACACATACCAAATGACACCTGAACATAATTTCTGAAGATAAATTGCTTTCCAGGGCTGAACGAAATATCCCTTTATAGAAAGGTACTAGGTGACCCAGCATCTAACAGTCCCTCTTTGCATTTCTATGTTATTACTCAAACTTGGGAAAAGGACACACACAGACAAATATATTTATCTGATGGGCAGGGTCTTGGAAAGACACCCAGCTGCTTCCAACAGACTATTAAGCCCGTCAAGTGACCAAGCTTTGGCGGCACAAGGAGCCATTAATACCCATTTAGCGATAAATCTTGGAAGATGAATCTTGCTGTGACTCAAAGAGCTGAAATACTTGGCTGGCTTTATCACTCTTCTAATTAGCTCCCCAGGTATATGATTTCCAACCATACTTGCTTATAGGGAAGTCACACCAGTAACTCCAAATTTATCTAGTCCAGAATACCAAGAGGGAAAAGGCGCGTTCTGAGGACAAAACCAATCAAGCCACACAGACTTGAAACAGAAAAGGAAATAATGGAAAGAAACATAAAACTGCCACTTGATTAAAAAAAAATGTTCCTAGGCTATAACTGAGTTGTATCTTTGCATTTAAATGTCTTATCTCAGCCCTTTTCAACAATACAAGACAGTATCAATCTTGATATCAGCATTTTACAGAAATCCACCAGCGGCTAAAGACTTTAAAGCATAATACACTAAATGTGTACAGTGCTAGTTTCTGAGTTGTTGTTACAGTATCAGTCAACTCAAAACGCTGACGCACAGGCATTACAGCACCAATGATGTATAAGTGCCAGACAAGCTAGAGATTCTTAGACTGAAACAGATTGTCACGATCATCAGCTTAGTCTCCTGTAGTGCTGAACCTGAAGTCTCAGCCAGGAACTTTAGCAGGACAGGAAAAATCATCTCTGAACTGCATACAAGTGAATCTTTTTCAGAAAATTTGCTTGCGAGTTTTGAGGGAGAACATATGCACACGTACACAGACATATACTATTAGTTGCTGTTACTGCACAGTTGAATAAAAAAAATACTCCAGTTATCTTAGCTTTAATTGGTAATATAAAAGAAAATGTTGGAAAGTTACCATTTTATTTTCACGTGATTTCTCCCCACTTAGAATGCCTTGGTTAAGGTTAGTTTGCTATTAGTTAAGATGGGAGAAATAAGATTTCAAGGACTGGCTCTAATATCAGCTCTATGTTATTGAGAACATTCTGCAGAAGTAGACTAGAATCACATCTGGATAAAATAATACGAGATATTGCAGCAAAAAGAATTCTTTTACCACCCTGAACATAAAATTTTACTGCTGCCTAATACATGTTCCCGGACTCCAGCCTTACACAGCAGACTTCTTCTAGACTGTTTAACATGGCAATATTTAACAAGACAATCCCTGGCAATATGGAAGGCATCTGACAAAGCACACAGGACACCAGACCATGACAGAGGCAGAAAAGCTACTATGTGCTGCATGTGAACTCAGATTTGCATATCAGCATAGGTTTAAAACATCTACTTTTAAGATATAATTTTGAGCCAGAAAATTTTAGCTGCATCTGGGCACCTCTGCTTGCAGCCTGACCAGACAGTACATCTGTCCATAAGTCAGATTTCAGTGAACAGCTAAAGCAACTGAGTTTGCTTAGTTTTGTTTCATTTGCATAGGGCTGTTACTCTCATTTTCTGATACTGGAGCTATAAAAGATTCATGAAATGTCAAGATGAAGTTTTGTCCTTGCTTGACAGCTTATTTATACAGTTAAAAGTATCACATGTGCAAAACACGCACACAGCTTTATACTATCAGTCATACTGGGTTTCTTAAACAACCTTTCTGAACAATACAGGATTAGCCAGAGTCCCTTAATCCTGAGCTTCATATAAATTCAAGCAAAATCTTCTAATGTCTGGAAAAAGTCACAAAAAACAGACTCCAAACTCCCAGATGAGGGAGGAGTTCCCCAAGTGGGAACTCTAGGCCAGTGGACAACAAAGGCTGCAGCACCCAGGCATGGCAAGATGGGGCTGAGTTTGGGCTCAAGACAGCCTAGCAAGGTCATCTGTAAGAGTACAAATATATCTTTGTCTGATAACTGAGAATTGAGATTGCCCAGGAAACGTGACACTGCAGTCCCCTTGCTGGTGATGTGCAGGAATCTCAGTTTAAAACTGCATTTGAATATGATCAGAGTCACAAGCCAGAGACTGTAGAATCAAACATCAGGCTAAGTAAATCAGTGGAACAGCAGCCCAAATGTTAAAAAACTACTGGTTTAAATATTTCTTGTAATGCTATTGACTTGTGTTCTGATCATTATTCTGATTAGATTGTAACAGAAACTGTGAGGCCATAATCAAAAATATAGTTTGTCAGAAAAACCCAAAGAGGTAAGACTGTACCTCACTAACACCATTAATGGCAACTAATATATACACGTGAATACAGACAGCTGTTAGTGACCTTCTCTAGAAAAATGGCTTCCAAAACAATAAATAGAACAATGTAATGCAACTTGTTGCAAGATTTTATCAGTGGAAGGCATACTTGTTACTGTAGTACTTTAAAATTTCTTTTACAATGTTTGTTAGTATTCTAAGGCTGTTTCAACCCGATAAATAGAAAAGTCAAAGCTATAGGAATTCAGTTTTAACCTCTGGGAGTTTGATTACGGGAGTTTTAGAACAGGCTTTTCCAAAGCTAATTCTGATCATCTATAGCTGGCTCAAAGATGAGTTTTTCATGTAAACATATTTATTTCCTGCCGACTATCCAGCTTTCTTAATCCGTATTGAAAATCCTAACATACTAGTGATCACTAGTATGCTATAAACAGAAAATCCTTACTGCAATGTTTTCAAGAACTACTGTGCCTGGACAATTTGGATTGGGAATCACCTTCTCTGGGAATGCCTCCTATTCTCAGGTTTGCTTCAGCCATAAACTAGGACAGAAACAGAATCAGCAGGAGTTTCATATAATGAAACCCCACAGTATTTCTTACCAAAACCAAGTGTTTCTGCATTTGATGATTAAGGTACTACTGGCTTAGTTTCATGTCAATCCTTGTTCAACTAAACTGCCACCATTTCCCGCACGAGTGACAGTCCATGCACCTCCTCAGGCAAGTACACTGCAGCCTGTGCTGGTTTACCTGAGCTCAGCTGTGTCTGAGGCATGTCCATCAAGAACTGCTTACAATCTCATACCAGGGAAGATTATAGATGAGATAAAACAATATTAGAGTGGAACTTAAATGGGTTATGTGACCCCGGGATATATCTTAGTTATGTAACTCTCACAATGTACCACACAGATTCAAATGGCTGGAAAAGAGATGGGCAGAGGTACTGCATCCAGCAATCATGAAAACAGAAATGCAGTACATTCTCTATTCCTCTTGAGACAACAGAAGTGGCCCTAGAGGAACTAAAATACTGAAAGAAGCCATAATACATATTTTCATTAAGTTTAGTCAGACTTGTATTTTTTAATCTACATAGAAGTTCAGACAGTTCAGAAGATATTTGCACATACTGACAAGATATTTGCATGTACATTGTCTTTCTTCTCCCTCTTAAGTTTCTTTCTCCAGGCTGTTCCTTTATCCATGAAACATTTTGGCACTTTTTTTTTTTAGTAGATCTGTCAGGCTATTACTCTCCATTTACCTGTGCTTCTCTGTAACTGCTAGCTTTACCCCAGAAATACGTGAATCAAAGCTTTAATTTGAAGTCTGCAATTCTGTTTTACAGTATCCCAGCATCACTGTAAACTTTTTTTTTTTTGAAAATAAGTATCTCCATAGCTGTCTAGTACATCTACACTGACTGCATCAGCTGAACAAAATAAAGCAAATATTAGAACTGTGGAAAGCACTGACTCAGCAAATATCAAAAAGCATGCGTAAAAAAAGTTTATCACGTGACCAAGTAATGGAAAAAAAAGTTTATCACGGAGAGAAATCTACAGTTCAAGCACACAAAACATACACAGGTTCATGCCAAATTGGCTAACTGCATGGCGCTCAAGGACAGCACATAAACATGTATATTACAAAAGCTTATGGTCATAATGCTATCTTATGTTTGTAACTTACTCAATAATTAGAAATTGCTTGCAGTTCTGGTCCATATTAAAAAAGCAATCAAATGATTTTTGTTAAATAACCTAGCTATTGCAGAAAACATGACCCAGAGACTGTTCTTAATGGTTTGGATGACTACACATTCCCTAATGAAAAAGAAAAATAAACAGGTGCATGGCATCTCTGACAATTATATTGATTAGTCTTACAAACATTAACTGTTTATTACAGACAAGCCATGTAATTCTAGGATATTGTAAATCCACTACTGAAAATAAATCTCTCTATAAACATGACAGAGCTCTTGGAGTACTCTGAGAAGTTCATGCTTTTCTGAATACTTTCATCAAGCAAAATTCTCTTCCACTACAAAGATTTTTCCCATTCACTTGTCCTACTCCTTTACTACTATCTATTTTCTGTAGTTTTATTCCCAAAGTACTCTATATAGACTGGGGTGCTGTATTAACAATCTAAAGCTTTTAAGACGGACATTCTGAATATTTTAAAACAACTAAGGTATTTCTAAGAATGGATATGAAAGATTTAAGCTATTTTCTCTTAATATTCTCATGTCCCTCAAAAAACGTTCTCCAGGTTGCAAAAGAGAACTACAATTAAGGAAAAGAGGTGTTCAGAACACAATGGCACTTCCCCGTGGAACAATAACCAACATGAAGGTTAGGAGTCTAATTATTCTTCAATCAAAACAATCTACCTAATGCATTTTCAGGGATATGTTAAGGCAAGGGAACACCAAGAATTATACCATAAAGAATATTTGCCTCCAATATATAATTTCTTCTGAAAAGTGGATGGAAGCATTAATAACTTTTTTCCAAATAACTATGAACACAAAATGCCTTGGTAAAGACTCTGCCTCACGTTCTGCACAATCCTTTCTTAAGGCTCAACTTTTAAACATAAATGAGGTACAGGCCATTGTTTCTGTCCCATACTACATGCAGTTACAGGAAAAATGCCAACCCAACTGAGGTGGGAAAACAAAAATATGCCCTTCTCCTCACTTCATGGGAAATTTTGCCATATTCTATTCCCCACCCCTAAAACAAAGAAACACTGTTTGTCCTAGGACTCATTTCCCTCACTCGAAGCCTTCAAAGTACAGGCTCTAAGAAGTCTAGAAATCCTCCTACTTTCTGCCAAAACAAGTTACTAAAAGAAACAACACTGTCCTGTAAAAATGTTTTTATTTTGAATACTTGGTGTTTTCAAGCTAGACAGAGTTCTACCTGAAATTTTCTACCATCTCAGCTATTTCTACTGAAAAATACCAAGCCCTATGACTCAAGACTATGATTTCCTGAAATAAAAGCACAATTATGCAAACATAAATGAATGGACGGTAATGTGTACATTTTAAGATAAAAGTTCACAAAACTACAGGGGGATACTTACTGCTGCGCTCATGCAAACAGAGGAAGTACTCTGATACCTTTCAAAAGGGTCTCAGCTGCACTCTGAATAACTTATTCTTCACTGTGGAGAAGGTGAACAGCCATGTTCCTTACTCAGTGAGTTAAAGCTTCATAAATGGGAAAAAAGAGTTATCTGAAATTTAAGCTGCAAGTCTGATCCCTAAACAGACTTCCCATGAAGCAGAATTTAATGCAAAAGTTTACATTGCCTTTGATTTCACACAGGAACCAAACTATGGAGCAAATGGCAATGCAGTATTGGCTTTAAACAGTCCTGACCTTTTAAGAGTAGTCTTCTCCTACCTTTAGCATATGGATTTTCACAACCATTCTGGATGTTAGCAAACCTCATAATCTGTGTCCCCCCCAGAAGTGATGCAAAATGCTCAGACAATGTCACAACTGAAAGAAAGAAGGGTTTCTATTTCACAGCCACCAGGAAGGTACTGTACACTAGATTTACATCAGTGCTCTGGCCAGCTCTTCCCTCACACTAGGTAAAGTGTATATTGTCTTGAGAGATACTTCGAGCAGAAAAGTCCCCACCTGGCTTCAAATCAAAGAGAGGTAATTGCCAATGAGTATCATGGGAAAAACTTACTCTCTTTGTTCTGATCCCAGTGCCAGCTGAATTCAAAGTCACTCTTACATCTGCAAGTGCACAAAAAGGAGCTTTATTCAACTAACAATGCAGGTGTTTAACTCCCTGGCTACTTACTTTACAGATTCTTGCCTGCTGTGCATCCTAACAAAGTTTTTAAAGAAAAACAATTTTTTTTTCAAAATGCATATTTTGAGGACATAGATAAAAATTTCATTGCAAAAACAATTGCCAATGTAATAACCTATCTTCTGATTTTTTTAAGATGGTTTAACATTTTAAGATTTTCAGAAGTAATTATTTTGTGCTCATAACAACAGTACAAATTATTAAACAGTTCTGGAACAGACCTATTTCATTATCATTTCTACTTTATTACTATAATATATTTCGCATGTCTCAAAGCTGCTTCCTTCCTTGTCCCAGGAGTCAGAACATCCAGCAGGCATGCACTTTTCTCATAAATACTCCTCCTCATTTCTGCCTACATTTAGTTAACCTGCTCATATTTTTGACTCCACCCAACTCCTCATGAAAATTTAATTAAGCACATAAACTCACCATCTGAGATCTAGAAGTGAAGCTGCTTTGTACTGCTGCTGCTCAGCAGATGCCTTGGTGGTACTACCTCTTCTGGCAGACAGAGCAAGAACAGTTTAACCAAAAGTTAACGTCACACCTTGAGCTGGGCGCCAGGGGGTGGCAGGGTGCTGCGGGGCTGCCGCGTGAGGCGAGGCCGGGGCTGCCCCGTGCCGGACACAGCCGGTTCCAGCCGGCTCCAACGGCCCCACCGCAGGGCACGGCCGGGCCCCGCAGCCAAGATGGCGGCGCCTCAGGGCCAGCCTGGGGAAGGGAGGGCAAACGCCACAGGGCAGGGAGCGGTGAGGGGAACGGTGTGAGAAACGGCCCTGCCCACACCCAGGGGAGAGGAGGAGGGGGGTGGGAGGTGTCCCCACTGTCCCAGCAGAGATGCCCTTGCAGCCTGTGAGAAAGACCTACAGTGGAGAAGGGGAAAAGCGTGAGGAGGAAGGAGCGGCAGGGAGGAGCTGTGAGGGACTGACCACAGCCCCCATTCCCCTAGCGGGGGGAAGAGAATGAAGGAGATAAGTTGAGCTGGGGAAAAAAGGGGGGAGGGGGGAGTGTTATTTCATTTTTTCTTTTTTTTTTCTCACTACCCAAATCAATTTGCTGATGAATTTGTTGGCAATAAATTCAGATTTCCCCAAGTAGAGTTGGCTTTGCCCATGGCGGTAACTGGCAAGCAGTGTCCCTGTCTTTTACCTTGACCCATGAGCTTTTCCATCCTATTTTGTCCCCATCCCATTCGAGGACGGGGAGTGAGTGGGCAGCTGGGTGGTGCTGGCCAAAGTTGACCCACCACACCTCTGTATGTAACTAGTCTCCTTTCCAACTCCTAATGTATTTGGTTTTGCTAGATTCGGATGGAGCGTGGCTCACAAGCACCCCTTTACACCTCCATGTGCCTTTACCAGGTGTTGGCAGGAAATTGTCCTTGAACTTTGCAAAGCTCTTTCTAAAAAGCATGCAGTTTCTATGTAGGGCAGCTTAAACAATGTTTGTTCCCAGACAGCTAAGCAGCCTATTCCTTAAACCAGGAATTCTCAAAGATATCAGTGAAATGCGTTCTTCAATTGAATAAGAGAGTTCTTGTCTCCCAGTGTTTTTTTTAGGCTTTAATAAATGAAGTTGTTTCATCAAAAAGGGACACAAAAATAAGGATTTTGACAGTTTCAACCTCTTCATTCATGTTCACTCAGATTTCATTCAGTGCTTCTAACGTAAAATTCTAGCTGTTGTTTATCTGGTCACAAACTTTTTGGGTATATATTGCCTCTATTTCCTGACCAAACCTGTTCTTTTCTTTCTACTAAATTGACCTGTATATTCTTCTCTTCAAGAATCCTTTATATATCATGAGAAAAAAAGAAGCATGCGCTCAATTTTCTTCTTTTCCCCATTACTAATCTTTACAGTTACATAGCTGTTTCGAATGTCAGAAGGGGGTTAAGAATAATAATAATAAAAAAATGCAGCTGAAAAAACAGATTCAATTTAACAGAATGAAATAGCCAACAAACTTTCAAAATAGAGTCAAATAATTAAATTCTAGCAGAAAATCACAGAATTGCCAGCGCTATAAATATTCAGAGGCTACACAGACTGGATATTAACATCCATCACAGATGATTTAGAAATAATAAAAATGGTACAGCTATAGACAGAAGATAACCAATGTAACAAACAGAAGATTCTCTAGTCCTATAGTCATTTTTGTGTCATTCTTTGGAAAATAAGCAGCCCATTGTAGCCTGCAAAAAAGTATGACCTACAAAGTTTTACTACAAACACTGAAATTAATTGTGGCAGAACTAACTTGGATATTATCCTTACTAGTTTTGTCAGCAGCTCCCTTTTAGACTGAATATACAAAGTTCGATTTACTCTTGTCCAACTCTGACATTAGATAGAGAATAGAAGAGCCTGTGTCAACTACCATCATCATGATGCTAATCTCAAAATAATGTCTCCAAATTTTATATGTAATTTTATAACCACATGAAAACTACACTTACAATAGATGCATGATTTTCAGATTAAACTCCTTTCTCAATTCTTCTTTCACAATGTACTGTTTTCAGCTGAGGAGAATTGGAAACTAATTTAAAACTTAATAGCACACACATTCAGCCATCACTGATTAATGTTAGGATTTTAACTAGGAAGAAATATAATCTTTTGCAAAACAAGATATCAAGATACTTCTGCAAACATAATTTAATTTTAAATTTGATCATCAGTCACTCTTCATTGCAATTAGAGTTTAACTTATTAAATACCATCTGTTTTCTAAATATCAAGGAGTAGTCTGAAAAGATTTCTCTAAAGGAAGAAAAAACGCATAACGAGAACTTGTGCCAGCTTTTTTATCACTGCTTTGCATACTGGATTTTTAACCTTTTAACAAAGAAAAAAATAGCTGACCAATAAGATAATAAATTCATATGTTAAAAGGATGAGAATGTAATGAATGATAAACTTTTCAGAAACACCTGAGTTTAAATATACTTGTCCTTTAACTACACTTACCTCTAAGGAAATCAGAGAAAAATACAGTTTAAAATATTTTTTTTTTAAATCTGATCTCTTTTTTTTTCAATAGGTCTAATAAATGTATTATAAAATTCTTCTCACATGAATGCAATCTATGGACCCCAAAAGCCCAAAGCCTTCTGCTGCCATTAAGTCCCAGAACAGTCAGTGGAATGCCAGCAGTCACAAGTGTTACTCAAGCTGAACTGATTGCATTGCAGGAACCCAGGAGAGTACAGCAGTTCATGGAAGAAGCAGATGGAGAAGTTCCCATTAAAGAAACACATACCATTTCCATGTAAAATTTATAGAATTTAAGGTCAGATGAGACCAGGAAGATCATACAGTCTGATATCCTGCTTATTATCACATTATGGAATCACCTCTGTAGTGAACCGAATAACTTAAGTTTAATTAACTCATACGTTGTGTCTGATGAAAACTATGCCTTCTGGAAAAGCACCCTGTTGTGATCTGGAAACACTGAAGATGTGGAAAACCCACCATTTGTCTTGAAAGTTTGTTTCTAAAGTTAGCTATTACCAATAATTTGCATATAGGAAACTGATAACATTCCATCTCTTATGCTGAAAGTCTTGTTACAGGCAGAAATGAGACATCTTAAACACAGCCAAGAATTTCTTGTTAGTGTAACTGTGATCTTAACAATCTAATAACAGAATTAGTCCAGATTTGCTGTGTAATTAGGATTACATGGAAAAAGAGGGAAGAAACAAGAATACAGTTATATAAAAAAGTCACAATAATAAAGTTTAAATTATGGTACAAAAGCTTCCTGGCATCTGCACCGTCCTCAGGTTTTACACTTACTCTTCCACTGCCCCTCTGAGTCCCAAAGGGAAAATGGATGGGTCTGGTGAGATGTCAGTAGCTTGAGTCTTCCCCTGGAAGGAATATGATGTTGAAGTTAATGCTTCTGTATCCCAGAGTGAGGAAGAAGTTTGGGGTCATTTTTGTGTTTGGTAACATGCTTTCCACCTTGATTTTTCTTCTTTCTCTTTTCTTTCTTTGTGCAATTCCATGTTACATCCAAAGTTACTATATATGGTACGTTTTTACTTCTGTTAAACACTATTTTTGTTCTCCCTGTTATCCTTTTCCCAGCTCCAGGTCTGTGCTTCTTTACCTGAGAGGAGAGGCATTTATTGCCACGTGTCCTCCAGTGCCAGCCTCTGCCCTATCTTTTACCATCCCATCCCTGGCTTTGTTAAATGTTTCATTCTTCAAAGAGTAACTGAATTCACTTTGCTTACCGGACCAGAGTTTTTGTTTGAGGTGAATGTGCATTGTGCTATTAATTCTGCAGTTATGAAGATTCACACAGCCTGTGGGTTTGTCTTGGGATAAACAAGTTTTTGAAAGTGTGTTAGAAACCCTTGGATTTTTTTTGTTTGTTTGTTTTTGGTTCTTTTCTAATTTTTCCTCTTCCTTTCCCTGTTTTTGCTTTGAAATTTAACATCAATTTGGCATCTCAAAAAAGTTCTTCTTTCTCCTTTATTTTTTGCCTCCCTAATCTTCTTGATATTTTTAGTTTGCTGCAGAAACAGAAGTCTGAAGCAGCACCTTTAAACATACTAACAGAGAATCACTGTTCTACAGCTTACTGAGAAAAATGCTATTTGTATGATTCTTCTGAAATATCTGTCCAGTCAAAAGTTGGATAAATGAGTTCTTGCAATCCTGTGCATCTTTGAAACCAGAAAAATTCAAGTTTCAGAAATGATTGCATTTACTAGACAGTAAAGTTGAATCCCCAGCATAGCTGTCTATTGTATCCAATCATCCTGCTCTTAGCTGTGGTTTTCCCAGAGACTCAGCGTTACAATATGGTACGTGATCAGGTTATCACCACCACATCAGTGGGGCAAATGATGTGTTATCTATGCTGATGCACAAAAAATATGCATGTATTTTATGTTGGTTGCTGTATTTTAGTGAGAGAACCTATTACTTGCAATTAAGAGAAATTCATGTTTTGCCATTAATAATGCTGGTGTTCCTGCAATAATTCAACACTAGCTTCACTAGTTCACCAGGAACTACCTTGCTTGTTTCTCTTGTTTCATAGACAGAGAAGTGTTAGGCTGCAGTTTATAGGCTGTCTATGCAAAACACCTTGCAGCTCAGAGATATCAATGGTATTTCAATGCCATTCTTTTACCATCAAGCACCATTAAAAAAAAAAGTCGCCTTCTGCAAGAGGCATACAACTAGAAAAACAAAACAAAAATCTAGTATAAACTCTGAAGTGCACTCTGACATGTTATGGTTAAATGATGACAATAGACCTGCATGTCTATGTCTACACAGACCTGGTATTAATGGCAGTGGGGGCCATAGCCTGATTGTGGGACAGAAGCTGAATTTTGTTTCCAATTAAGTCTCTGCATTTACACCCCAAAAAACTACTCAAACTTCAGAAATTTGAACACAGCCCTGACAATGAAAGAACGCTTGCTGATTAAAAAGAAAAAAATCAAAAGCAACCACATTAACAAAACACCTCTTAACATCTGAAAGAAATGTAACCATAACGTTCTAGATCCAGAAAATAAAGAACATCAAGGAGCTTATTAACATTCTTCAGCCATTTTGGAATTCCGACAGTATGACAATTCCACCTGTATTTCAAGTAAAGAACATTTTCATTTGCTTTTTGACTGGAAAGTAATAAGAGGTGTGAGTGTGCATGAGTATGTGAGCAGGTGAGCGAGAGCATGTGTGCGAGAGAGGAAGAGACTGGGATTATGAAACTCAAATTCTAATAAAAGTCTGAGAATATTGGACTACTGTGCAAATTCCATTTTGTGGCTTGGCAAGATATTTGCAAGGTCATTATGCAGAATAATTACATCTATGGTTAGAAGGGCTTTTCTGGTAATAAAAGCTGCTTCAGTTAATGAAATATTTGATTTTTTTTTTTCCTAAAGGTCTTATTGTAGTACTCTTTTCATCACATTAGTAGTAGCACTCCTTGCTTGAATCCTGTGATTAGAGTTTGAGAGCTGACTGACAAGAAGCAAAGCAACTATGGAAAACTTTAAAATGGAAGGATATTGTATCATTTTGACCCCAAATACAAATGCTAAATGTAGCTGGCAAGATACCTCTATGAAATCAAATCCTAAGGCCAAGCTCTGCTCTCAGTTTTACCCATGAGACCTTTCGTGTGCTGAATGAGAAAATAAATTAAAAAAAAATAAAAAAGAAAGATGTATTTTAATTGAAGGCAAAAAAGAGATACCAGGAGGTTTCTATGGTAGCACATTATTTTTACAGTGCAGCCTGCTTATTAAATGGGTCTGGTCATACTAAGTCACTGAAGTTGAGACAGGAACATATGAGGACTTGTTTTTGTAGGAATTAGAAAAATTTGAATAATCATTTAGAATACATTAGGTCACTTTTCTTAGTAGTCGCCTGTTTTTCAGGCTTTTTACGCTACAGAAAATGAACTGCTGGAGTAGTAAATATTGTGTTAAATTCTATAGAATTAACTGAGGTCAGAAAATAAAAAAGTATCTTAGAACTTAGCTCACTGGGCCTGAATTTAGAGAAGTCATTTAGAAAAACAAAACAAAACACAAAACTAAGAAAGAAACAACAAAAAACCCACACAGCACAAACAGCAACTTGCAACTGGGTCCGTTTTTGGAGATTTCAGTACCCTTTAGCATTTGTGTCTGTCAGGAGGCCTTTTCCTTTTTCGAGTGTCACAGAAGCTTAATTTTTGCTTTCATAACACATCAGCTCGATAGGTCAAATGGGTACTGCAGGATCGGTTTGCTTTGGCATACCGAATATTTTTCTTTATATCCCACCTCTAAATGCATTTATCAACTAGCTTTCTGCTACGAGCCCCTCTAATCTCCCTTAGCCTCCCTCATCAGAAGAGTTTCACATACAGTCTGACACCCACATCTCTTTAGAGGAGAAGCTAAGTGTGAAGAAAATGGAAATCAGAGATGGGAAAGAGAATCTCAAACACATTCTGCAATTCTGCGTAGAACAATATATAAATCTTACACTTTTTTATTTATTTATTTTATTTTATTTATTTATAAGAAAAGGTTATGAATTGAAGAAAGCTGAGGAGGAAACAAGCTTAAATATCTCACTTTTTCTGGACCGCACCTGGTTTCAAGAACAGCAGTGACATCAGCACTACTGCTGCCAGCACTACCTATGAAGGCTTGCGTAGACTCGTACAAATTTGCTCTTGAGGATTAAGACAACTAGGTAGACAGGGTCATTTGGACAGATTCACTATAGTCTTATTAATCCTTGGTATCTTTGACGCCAAAGTAACTCCACTGATTTCAATGGAGTGACTCTCATCTTAAAATGGAAGCCAAATGCTAACGAATTAGCTCCTAAAACTTTCTGAATATAAAAACTAAAACTAAAACTTTCTGAAGCATAACTTCATGTCCTGAAATACAGAGTAACAATTCAGTGTCTAGAATTTCACAACTAGAAGTGCACTTTCGATCCTATGAACTCTATGAAACGATATCCGAGGCACCAGAAATGGCTTATGCTTTTCACTGGTCACCCGCAGGAGAGTGAGGGTGAGGAACAGTATTTTTTTTTTTTTCAAGAAATGTCAAAAATATTCCCATTGGGCTGACTCTGAGATATAAAAATTCCTATTAAGTGTTGAGTTTTCCCAGTGGAGTAAGAACGGCTGGTTTTTGGCTTCTTCAACCTGGCCAAAAGGAACAAAACCCTTTTGGAGGTGTTTTGTTGTTTCTTTTTTTCTTTTTCTTTTCTTTCCTTTTTTTTTTCCTTTTTTTTCTTTTTTTATTCGTTTCTTTTTTCTTTCTTTCTTTTTTTTTTAAGCTAGTGCTTAGTAATTCATTTAACACAGTTCCAAATTCTAGCAAAGGTAGACCAAGCACTCGGTCTACAAAATGCACTTTAGTCGTTATTCAGCCTTGTAAAATTCATTTTTAGCAAATATTTGTAACATACTGAAACAGGAATCAGTGAACTACTTAATGAATTAAAATAAGTTTAAAAATCGTGGAAGAAATGTACTCTGGCCTTTGGCTATTGGTTCTCTTCAACCTGACATTCTAATTCTTAGATATCATGACCTAAGTTATAGCCTGGCTTGCTAAAAATATATTGAAGTGTTGCACTGAGCGTATACTGATATTAGATGAAACTTCTCAGCTGAGAAACTGATATATTTTAAAAATTGATTTATCTGGAGAGTCAGGTTTTCTCCACCTGCCATAAAGGTCTTAGAAGTCATATCTGGACCTCTGTTTTCTCCTCTGTCCTTCTTTTGTATACAACCATAAGACATTTTGGGAACAGTCTGGTTTGCACCTGGATTCACTACATTCTATTGTCAGGTTATGGTTTTCCCCTGTTTTCACTGTGCATCAAATGGGGAACAAGTCCTGTTTTCCTTTTAATGGTTTAGAAAAAAAAAAAAAAGAGGAATGAATAATAAGAAGCCACCATCTGATATTGTAAAGAAAGAAAAAGAAAATCCATAAGAATTGGAATCAATTGGTTTCATTTATATCAAACGTAAGTTTTTCAAAGGACACTGATAAAATAATATGCATAAGAAAACCATGTAACACAGAGTGGCAATTCAATAATACAAAATTTTTCAAACAGGTAAATAACTAATATCTTTAAATATTTGGTGTATTTTGTATCTGTAATTTGCATAATGTCAAAGTTATAAGTAATGCTGACTTTGAAGAGTTGAGTCTGAATCATTACATACATTTTTTTTATCAAATACCAGCCATATTATTTATTTAGCTTGTCCTATTCCCTCTGCTCTTCATTAGCTGTTTTTGGCATGGAATTCAGCTATTCTACTGGAAAAAAAAAGTTTTGTAAATATTTTCCATTGATGTGTTGGTGTATACTAGCCAAAACCCAAAGCTGTCAACCTGTTCTGTGCCTCCAGCATTAAAACTAGCTTAGAAGTACTGTTAATAAGAAGCCAATTTCCTAATTTTATTTCTATTTTAGGATAGTACTGACCTTATTAACAGAAAATACAATTGATATTATATAAAATACAGTGAAATTGTCCTGTATTTATTATCACACAATTATTTGGGCATTTGCCCAACACACTCAATAAAAAGCTACTATATATCTTATTCACACAAACAATTGATATATTATGTATAGAAACTCAGCACCATACCTGTGTATGGGTTAGTTATAAATTCAGATATAAAATGCTTTCTCTCTTTCTATTTGTTTGTTTGTTTTCAGGCAAAGTCATTCTTTTCAAGAGCATTCTCAGATTTCTTTCAGCAAAACAAAAGCTAAAAAATTGAAGAGTTATTTCATTTTGTGCTGAAAATTATATGGAGACTACAATGAACTTTTTTTTCCTTAATTTTTGAGCTTTTTTTTTTTTTTTCCATCCCCCTGCCCTAGTTGCTTCTAACAGTGTACAAAGAGTGAAAAGGCTTTTACCATTTATTTTAATATCTGCAGCTAGCCCTCAGGACACATGGCATCATCCCAGATCCAGTTCTTCTGACCAGAGTCAAACAAGTAGTGGAAGATTTGCTTAACAATTATGCTACATGGGAAAAAAAAAAATAACACCTTAGTTCTCTGTTTTTTTTTTTCCTCCCTAGTTCTTCAGGATCTTGACAGACTCAGGAGTATAACAAAAGGATATAGATCTGTTTTTACAAGGAATAGCACTGCCCTTTTTTTTTTTTTTTTAAATCATGGGAGAATTGACTCCAATAGAACTGTACATTTAAATTAATCTTTAAAAAGTACAATACTGAAACCTCTAAATGGCTGAAACATGCAGGACATGCAAAGATAAATCTTCTTACTCTTATTTTGGCAGCAGCTGTAAAATCCTCACACTTAAAGTCTATGTCTTATATTTCTGACATGCTGCAAAGTTGACCAAAAGATGAACCACAGGAAAAAAAATACATCCAAAGAAATGAAAAATGTCATTTTCAGAATATCTGTTAAATAATGGCTTATTTATTAAATCAGTAGTACAGATATGAACTATGGAGATAAAGGAAAAATAAATTTCAATGTCTTGTGGTAATTTGGGGACAAATTCTATTTCAGCCTGTCTTTCTGGCTTTCAATTATAGCCAACTTTCAACATGGCATTAGCAAACAGATTTTGTTAAGTCTGCAAGAGAGCATTCAATGACCTACAAAACTGTACTTTTCTTTGTGATAATGTAGGTAAAGTTAACACAGACCTTACATTGGATCAATCCTGAATAGGTAGCTTTTACTGCCTATACCACATTGAGGCTGTTACTCAAGTGCAGCATCTTGTTCTGATGGACAAAATACAAAGCACATTAATAGGATGCTTGCACTTTAAAAGCAATTGTGCAAGTGTTACTTGAATTTTTAAAAACTGCCTATAGCTAGAAATGTTAGCTCAATCTATATTTAAAACATGCAAGAAAAGTTAATATGACTTGATCTTAGCCTACAACTATTTATACATTAAAAAAAAAAAAAAAAAGAATTTCTACTGCATTTCTACTCCAGCAGATAACGACAAGCTAAAACTAGAAACTAGATACGTCAGTGACAAGGACAGCTCAATTATTCCACTAGCTACCAAGGAATGGATCATTTCCCTGCTACGTGTCAAAGCCTTCTGACTTTCAGGAGGCTCCATAGCACAGGTTCCTGAAGAAGAGCAGAAGTTCAGGGTGGCCAGGTCACATCTCTGCCATGGAGGACAGCCCAGCTCCAGCCTTAGGGCCCACACAATGCAAAAATGAATGGCGAATGCCACAAAGTGCAAGAGAAAATGTTTTAACCCTGATAATTTTCCCCCAGACCTGATGTCTGCTTGCCAGCGACCTCTCCCAGAGGCAGGTGGGGGTGAATGCCCACCCCTGCAAACCCCAAGGGCCAGCGGTACCTTCCTCACCACGTGCCATATCCTTCCCCACTCCTCACACACTGCCTCGGCTGGCCCTTCCCTGAGGACCCCAGGGACAGCCTTTCTCCTTGGAGGCTGGCATCCCTCAAACTCCACAAGCTGCTGCCCCCGACCCCAGCAAGGGATGTAGCATCTGAGAGCCAACAAGGTGACATCTTGCAGCCTTTCATCTTTGGTGCCCGTGGCCAGAGCTGTGAAACAGGATGGGTAAGTGGGGACAGGCTGGGTAGCCAGCCCCTGCCCCAGCCACCAGCAGGAGAGGTAGCTCCCTGGGAGCAGGATGCCAGACCTGGGGAGGTGGTGTGGTGTGAAGCCAAGGAGGAAACAGGGAAAAAATGGCTCTGAGGTGCAAACAGAATCAAGGAAAAGCAACCCACTCCATCAGCCCTTTTGGTAAGGGCTTTGTTACGCTTCTTTGAGAAAGAAGAAAGGAGTGAAAGAACCTCTATGCCCTAACTCCGCAGCCACAGTACAAATTTAATCTTGATTAACCCTGTTTAACCTTTCCTTCTTTTCTGTTTTTCCTTTTCATCTTACTCAGTTTCAATAAGCTGCCCATCTCCCTTATCCTCCCACAAGATAAACAATAAAATGGACAAAAGATAAACAATGAAAAACAACAAATCATGCAGTGCTGGCAAAATGTTGTCCTCAGGAAAAGAATCCCACTGATTGCAAGAGACAAGAGATTTCAATAGGAGCTGTGCCTGAGGAAGTAACAGAGAATTAAACCCAAATAAAATAATTGTATGAGTTATCACAAATGTGAGAAATCAGATTCTATTTCAATTCTCACATGGACAGCAACATCTTTGTCCCACTGATGGCAATAGGAATTTTGCCATCGATTTTCAATGAAGCCAACATTTCACCTCATGGCATTTTCTCTCATATCCTATTTATCTCTTTACTACAACACATCACATAAGTGTCTTCTAATACTTACAGCCTAATGAATAGTCACATATTCCAAGACCAGATATCACCATCCATTGCAGGCTTGTATATATAATGCACTGTTATTTCTAGAGGGATTACGAGGTTTTGAAGAGGAAAAAAAAAAAAAGAGTTGAATTCTGGCACTGAAATTAAAGGGAACAAATTCTGACTGTCAAATTCTTTCTAGGAAAAGTAACCACTGTATATGGTCAGCTGCTGACTGTCATTTCCTGTTTTCCATTGTACTGCCTTTTGAGAGAGAATAAGTGCATCTAGTTGACGAATTAAGAGCTAAATTCATCCAAATAGTTTAATGCAGTAGGGTATCCATCTTACACAAGTGAATTATGGGATTTTGCAATTAATCAAGTGTGACATGTTTCTAATTTTAAAGCATCACAGACTTTGTTATGGTAGTAACAAGATGGTACTTCATTGCTGCATTCAAGAATACATGTCAAAAAGCTATACTTCTATTCAGAAACATCTTTAAGAAGATAGTAAAACAACATTTTGAGGAAAATAATGCTGGGCTCTCAGAGGAAAGCAATTCCTGAATAGTTTGCACTGTATTTTGCTGTACCACAGATGGTTGAAAAGCTGTTAGTAAGTTCTTATACTGTAAGTAGATAGCAGCTGCAAACTTCTATCTACAAGCTAGGATGAAATATTTTGAGATCTGCAGATGTGGCCTGGGAAACTCAGTTTCCATAACAACAATTTTTGATGCCATGATTATGAGGCTGTTTGCACCTCTGTAACCATTCAATTGTTGTTGCCAGTATAATACTGCTATTTTGGTCTAACACTAAACGCTTTACTTGTACTCATACATTTGCACAGACAGTGTATTACCAGCAATTTTAAAAGAGAAAAAGCAGTCACTAATGTACACTAAAGCTTTGGTATAGTTATACCAGAAGAATAAGGATCCTTCTTTAATACTTCACTAGTTAATAAAGTGGGAACACTCCTGTGCCATTGAGATATTATAGCAGAATAAGTATTCAGGTGCTGAAAATACCAAGCAACCAGGAGTGAAATAAGGAATTCAGAAAACAAAAGGTTTTCTTTTAGTGTTGTTACTCCAACTAAGTCTAAGAACTAAGCTATTGGAAGAACAGCCTTGAAATACAGGAGTGAGATATATAAGGTAATATAAAACTCTAAATTGTTCTGAGCACAAAGGAAAAAGCAACTCAGACCCACAGCTTTCTCTTAGCAAGACAGCTCCCAGGCAGTGCCGGTGCACATTTTCCTTTTAAATGCCAACTCCAGCAGGCACAGACCTTGTAATGTTTTAAGTAGAAAAATTAAGGTCTTTATAGCTGCTTTTTTATAGCAATATGTGACCCCATATGAGGGTGTAATATCAGTCTCGTTACTGGAACACAGTGATTCCCTTACACCACTTCTCAAGGCAAACTATGCCCTGCCTGAAGCTGATGATGTTATCTCAGTTTGTAGGATTTAATGTAGTCCAGCCACGTTCTTTGCCAGGCTTCTTCTTAAATGTTTTCCAGTGCAGCTACCTGATTCTCTCTCCGACCGGTTTCTTCCTCTCCCATTTTTCTTACATGGACTTCATGCATTACTCCTTTTTCTTTCCTATTTTCTCCTCGTTGCTCCATGTTCTGCTTTTATCTTCTGCTTCCCCTATTATCAGGTCATTTTGCATATATTTATTTCTCCGCTATTATTTCTTTTCCACTTTCATCTTTAGTCATTAAAGAGTTTGGCCATTTTGTCTTCTTATGTATCACTTCTTTTTCCTAGATCCTCACACTTTTGAATACATCTTTCCCTTACAAGGATAAATAAATGAGTTAATAACACACACACACAAAAAATTGCACTCAAGACCACATCAGAATATTATTATTTCGGAAGCACTTCCTGCAAATAGGTCTGTGCGACTGTGCTGAACCAGGGAACTGACTCTTGGTATCAAGAACTGGAAAACTGCTTGGCCTGAGCTCACATTTAAAGATCCTCTGCTTAGAGGTGAAGGAAATACAATCAGTTTTCAGGTCACTTGAATGTTTGGATAATTTGTTAGTCTCAAATATTATTTTTTTTTTTCCAAAAAGGAGCTCCCTGCGCTTTCCCCCATCTGTGCAATATTAGATGAACTTCAGACTAGAACAACATACTGATATCCAATATAATGCTTGCATACTCGATAAAATTGCTAGCAAGCTAAATCTATTTGTGGGAAATAACTATTAAAATCAACCAATCAGAATTATAAAAGAAAACAAATATTGGATTTTAGTAGAAAACGGCCCTTAGCAATGTTAGTCACATCATTTAATTCACTGTTGGGGGCACGTAGACACTAACATAGCGTATTTGATGCAAGACTTTAAAACAAAGCATGACAAAACCGAACAGAGAAAACGTAATTTTGCCAGCCTCAATCTGAGGGTAATGGAAAGGAAATGAGTGCAGTGGAACAGGGAGCAGTAATGGGTGTGAAAGAAAGGTCAACTCTTTCTGCCATTATTCCATTTCTAAACGCTACTACTCCAGGCAAATATTTTGCTTCTGCTTTGAGCCCACATTGAAGAGAAGATAAAAACATCAGTAAACAATTGGTAAATTTCAAAGAAATATCAACAGAAGCAGGTTGCGCAGTATTTCACATGGAAGATCATATCATACCAAGATCACCTCTTTCTGAATCTACATTCTGGGAAATATAATCTGATATATCACTGAGGTCAAAGTTACATTTCTCAAAGGAACAAGAGACCACTGGGCTTTGTACATATTTCCTTGGTTTTGGAAGAACTGTTTTGTGTTTACATAAAAGAAGAAGTCCAAGATATTTTTTATAAGTAAAGGTATTAGATGAAAAAAAAATCTCTTTTTATTCCAAGTTGGAAGAACATTTTAAACTCTGTGAGTTTCAACAGTTGTGAATCTGAGGCCTGACCACTGAAATAAGATGAAACAGAACAGATTTGCATAGTATGGGTGTCCTCAAGAGCACTGTTTCCACACTTTTGTATACCTAGGAGCTGAACACTGTTTACGTTCTCCAAGATTAGAAGAAAAAGTTTTTTAGCATTTCCAGTGATACTCAATATAATAGAACCACGACAAATATATTTTTCTGATTTGGGCAGCTATATAAGAACTACATTTATGCCAAAAGAACTAGATTTAGGCCAAAATTATTATTCCTGCCTGTTTCCAGCTAGTGATCCAGAGGTAAAAGTACTCTGCATCCCCTTGTCAATACTTTGGACCCAGTAGTTCCCATTCAGATTCAATTTTAATAGTCAAAAAAGCAATAAGTAATCTCGTAACTTTTTTCGATTAGAAATAACTTTTAAGGAACAATCACTATATTAGATGCCTTCTTATTTCTGTCCCATGTAATTGGTTACAGTATGACAGGATATTATTTTAAAAATATTTCCAAAAGTAAAACCTGCAGAAAGCACAAACTCTCTTCAACAGTGGCTCCAAAACAAGGGCTATTTTTAGAAGTCCTAGCAGTTTGCAAATATGCAATTAAAATTCTGGCTCTTCTCTAATTATAGAACACTTAAGTTAAATGGTTTTAATAGACATATAATGATGGCTTTATAAACCTGCAGTTACTTATAATCTAAAGTAATTTTACTTCACTTTAAAAAGCATCCATTAAATACCTAATATGATCTTTGTGTAATTTAGCAAGACATTTAATGAATGCTTTATAAACCTAAATAGCAATTATTACCAAAGACAAGTGTTCACCATATAGATTAACATGCTATTAATGTGAATTAGGTTTTTCGGATTAAATAGTGAAAATTGTACTTAAAGTCTGTTGGTCTAAATGTAGATTAAAATGTTATAAGATTGCAACTTCAGGGGTACCTAAAAAGAGAAAAATGTTCTTAATGCAATTTTTCATTAGGGTATCTATTTATTAAAAACCTGATTGAGCTGCACACAACTTAGCTAACTCTACTATAATAATCCTTATGTTTCTAAAAATAATTGTCATGTTTATGAACTGTAGTCCTCACCTCTATGAATCTTCTGGACATTTCCAGATGATTGAAGAATTCTGAGTCACTGAGATTTCATCATATTATAATGTGTAACATTTTCAAGACTATATACCTCGTTCAAAGTTAGTGCAAATGTTTGGGTAATGAGTACTTTTACCATTTCATATGAATCAATAGTAATTACACATCGATGACCGAAGATTACAGAAATCAAAAAGCAGAAAGTGGTATCCAGAGTCCAGTCCAGACATAGTTTCAGTGCCTAATGTTGGAGGAAAAAATAATAAATCCATGTTTAAATGACTATATTTCCATTTACAAATGTTTGGGAAGAATTAGCCTTTTTTCTTTGAGAAACATCGAGAACCAGGACATTTTAATTTAAAATGTGTAAGCAAAATCTCTACTGCTGGAAATGCTTGAGAGAAAAATTTTCCCTTGGAAACCACATTTTCCAGTGAAATCAGCTAAGAATAATCAGTATATCCATCATTCATGGAACACATGTTGAAATAGAATATTTAGACAAAAGTTTTGTTTAGGTGGTTTCCCTATGATATATAGATTAGTTGCAGTTTAGCCATTTAGTTTTTGTCTGTTTTACCTTACAGATTTTTAAGATTAATTTCAAAATAATAAAAATTATTTTGATGTTTGTTTTGATATTATACAAAAGGTGTTTTCTTTCTAAAAGTTCTAAAAAATGCAACTATCTTCATTTGTAACAAATTGGAAAGTGTTGAAATTTACCATGAGGTGGAAATTTTAACTTCATCCCACTTCTAACACTTTGACTTATTTTTAATAATACAGTATGAGAAAAATCTGAAGCCTTACCACCAAGAACATCAGGTTACCTTCTGCTTTACTAAAAAAAAAAACTGAAACTCTTGAATTCTATTTTGTCTTTTATCTTATGTTTTGGAGAAAGTCCTTTGTATACCCATCCTGATTTGTGAGCATCTGATTTATATAACAAAAAGAAAAAGCTGTTGGCCACATACCAGAGATGGATGGTATTATCTCATGTGTTATCAGATCAAATAGCATGGATCAAAATTTGTTTGATGTCTTCAAAGTTATGACAGGACTGGATCTGACACCCTGATTTAAAAGTTTTACTCACATTTATTTTGGAGAAACTGTGAAAAACTGTGAAAAACAAGATGAAAACCAAACTATATAGAGCATAGAGAACATGGGAGAAAAACAGAGACAGAGAAACTGGGAGTGACAGATAAAAGTAATGAATGCTTAACATAAATAGTGGCTTCTATAGGATATACTTTCTGCCTATTGAGCTTCTATAAGCTAAGGAAGATTCTGACCATGATTTCTGATAGAATATAATAGAAGTGACACTCTTGGCACGAAAACACGACATCACGCTACAAACAATGATTCCAATTAAACTGTATTATACCAGTCAGTAGCATTCATAGTATCATTAATTAAACAAATAAGACTACAGAAAAATCAATTTCTGTTAAAAGAACATTTATATAAGGAGAGAAGAAAAGAAACACAGATCATATCCTTAACCAAAGAGAAATCTTATTGTGTTTTAAGACTATATATTTGCGTATGTATGTATATTTTGACTGAACATTAAAAAGGGATTTTTTTCCTTTTTTTTAAAAAAGAAGTAAAAAAAGATAACCTCAAAACAACTGACAGAGGATATTTTGTGAACCTTCTGACTCCAGCAAAATAGCTTATTCATAACTTAAATGGTGCTGCATCCTATCTGACTGCTCTATTCCAACCAGTAATTTGATTGTTACAACATTTTTAGCCAACAAATCCTACGCTACTATGGGGAACTACACTATATCTTTTTAAAGATAAAACATTGAGAAGGAGGAGAAAATTGTCCTGGAATAAAAATTAAAAATGCAGAAAGGCAATTGCTAAAAAATATGGAGCCAATATAACATTATATTCTTTAGTGACTTATTCTCTGGATGTGAAAATATTTACATGTATAATACAGAGCTGAATAACAGTTTGTTACCTCTTATACTATAGCAACCAGGAGCACGATGAGAAGTAAAAAAATGAAGTAGACGTAGTGTTCTAGGAAGCAACAGAAATTTTATCAACCTGTTTAGCTTCAGATGTAAGACAAAATTTTACTTGTTCAGCCCGCAAAGAAATTATTTCTTATGAGTTTCATGTCAAAACTCTTAGAGTAGTAAAAACAAGAACCTTACCAAAAGCAAGAGTTCAAAAAGACTGGGAGACCAGACCCAGATCAAGACTAAGATCAGCACTGTCATCCCAAATAAATGGGGGAAAGAGAAGAGAGAAAATGTACTCTGCAGGTAAAACTTTTCTGAACTACTTTCTTCATCGAAAAATGCTTATTCTCTATAGCAAAAAGGGCTGGTTTCAAATAAATTAGATTCTCTCAATGACTGCAATAGAATATTTGAAAACTTTCCATGAAGAACTGTGGTTTCATAGCTAGAAAATACTTTTCATTTCAAAATGTAAATTAATCACATTAAAGTCAGAAAAAAAAAAAACAACAAAAGCCCTCAAAATATCAAATGAAAAGCTTCACTCATGGCTAAATTAAATTGTTTAGATTAAAGAAAGATTTTCTGTTGGTTTGCAAACTTCAGACTGCCATTGTTTCATTCCTATTTAGATTTGTTTTTTTTTTAACTTTAAAATTAATTTAATAAGATCACTATTTTCCCTACCCAATCTTAATATGAATTTGAACTAGAAAAGAGAGCAAAGCATGAATTCAATGCCTAAGCAATGTTATTTTATGACTACAGATCTGGCTCTAAGCTATGATGCGGGGCTTGCTAAAAAAAGCTCCCATTATTACTGAATGTCACTGTGTAACTACATAATAACATTTGATATTGTGGTGATGTGCATAAACCTTATATTTCAACCATCAACTATTAATTGTAAAATAAATAAATAAATACATCGATTGATTGAAAGTTATTTATGTATAGCAACATTCCCGTTCTCATCAGTTTTTGGTTGCTTAAAGAAACATTTGAACAACGTACCAATACACAGTCAAGGATAGCAAAAGCAACTGAACACTTAGTTCTAACGATGCCCACAGTTCCTGATAACTCACATCAAGGCAGAATAATAAAAGGGTTTTTGGTCTGTAAGAAGTGTAGGTGACCGGGCATCCAGGACAGTCTACCAATGTGTCCTTAATACACTGACAGTTTAGATATCTTGAAGGAAATCTTCAGGACAATATTTTGTCACTTATTTTTACTCAGATCATGAGATTTTCCCTTCCTCCACATATTCTCAGTGTTGGTAGAGAAAAGGAAGACAAAAACTATTGCAGTTCTGACCTATCTTCAGGGTCACATAACATCCTTGGCAACCCTTGACTAAAACATCACTCTAACATTGAGTCTTGAGTGAAGATATCTTGCTTAGTTTATAGGTTTTTAATATTCTTTTTAATATTAATTTAATATTAATTTATTTTTGGACATTCACAGAATCTCTCCAACTTCATCTCCTTGGCACTAATGTAAAAAGTGTTTGCAGTGTCCTCTTGCATGCTTTTTTTAATGAGCTAATTAAACAGACATGATTAATGCAGGGCAATTGTTCTTGTTTTCTGGTCAAAAACATTCATAGAGGGGTGCCTTTTGTCAGGGAAGTGTTTTTTGTTATTTGCACTATATATGTTATAGAATCTGGAAACTGATTTGCTGCAGTATCTAAACAAAAAGCGATGCAAAACCTATTTTGTGATGAAGTATGTCCAACAAACCCCAGTAAGATGTCTTGTATCTTCTTACAGGAGAGAATCAACAATCTCACTTAGTGCAGTTTAAAAACATTATAATCACCAGTTACATCTCCAAAATTGTTGACCAATGAAAAAGAAACCTCTATGTTACCTTCAACGGAAATTGAACGGTCCCCCCAAAATAATAAACTGAATAACTATCACTCATTTATAAACCACCATTTCTGAAGCAGCTGGCCACACCTATTAAACATTTTGATGATCAAATTGTGCTGTCACTGAGCTTCATTTAATTTCATTATTTATAGCATTTTGATTTTACCAGTGCCTTTTTACTACTAATGGCCCTATTTTACAACACTATCTTGTAAAAACTAGATTTCATTGAAATCTGATGTTTATTAAGAATGCCTATTGTATTATTGAACTGAAATACAACACAAAACTCCCGAAGGAGGGGACAAGATCTCTGTATCATTGATTTTAGTTAACCCAGTCTGCTAATGGCCAAATAGAAGCTACCATGACAGCTGTCTCATGGATACCTGGAGCAATTTTGCTGTCCTTATGTCTGAAAGAACGCTTCTCACTCAAAGACTTGGAGGTGTTAGCAACGTCGGTAACAAGAGAACGAGCAAAAGACCAATCCAGAATGCACCAACCTGTTAACTAGGTTTCATAAGAAGGTGTAAAGGAGTTGAATATAATTACCCATAATCTACTGATTCTGTTGATTTTCTACTGCAAATTCTTAGACTACAATGAAAATTTTTGAATGTTTCCACAGAAAAATTAAAATGTCTCCCGCACTTAATTCCAAAGCAAGGTTTCTGGTTAATTTAAGTTAAGCAGTCTCTGCAGTACATGAAAAATGAAAAACAATAGTATTGAACTTTGAAAGTAAAGAACAAAGGTATTTACCCAAGAGGTCTTCAATATATTGTGTTGTCATATACTAAATGTTTCAGGGGCTGCCTGCGTTGCAGTGGAGCACAGATGCTAGTATATTGCAAGAGGAGACATGATGTGAATGGCCATCTTCACCAGAACTCAGAAGAATTTTAAACTCCTCTATCGTGGCAAGGAAGACATTTCTAAAAATGCATTTATATTAAAAATTGCACTTATATAAGTACATATATTGCAAGAATGTGTAAAGAAATTCTTATGACACTGGAAAAGGTATTGGCCTCAGTGAAAGAATAAAAATATTCTCTGTATTAAGGAGAGAAAAGTAACAAGGGTCTATTTCATATCCAGGTGTTCTAGAAGGATAATTCATAGCTAAAGGAACTGAGTACATTAAATAGCAATCTTTTTATTTTAGGTAAATAAGGTGCTAGAATTGGATAGATCTATTGATGAGCGGTTAAAGATAAATATGCTTTCCCGTTTACTTTCTCTGCTTAGCTTGAGAAAAGATACAACTTTTGTTTTATGTTTCAAATGCATGCATTTTAGCTTTTTCATCTAGTTAAATCTGACTTGTTTCATGGAGATCATACCTAAACTACAGTTTCCAGAAAAGATTATAGAGAAAGAGTTGTTGTAGAGCTGCAGATTTGTTCAAAGAGATGTGATAAGCTGGCACAAACAAATGTTTGTAACATGCAAAACTGTCAGGTCGTCTTCGTGATAGGAGAAAATGAATGCCCAGTCAGTGCAATAAAATGTGTGGGTACCAACAAAAAACATAACCTTACATATGGAGCAAATTAATTCTGCTCCCCTATCATTTGCACAGTGGTGTAGAAAGAATCAGTTTTCAAACTTCCCCTGACATCAGGATGGATTCACACTACTTTTAATATCAATATTAATTAAATTATATGTTTAGCATTTTTAAGCACAGCAATTTGAAACAACCCCCACACAGCATGTTTTTGGGTCAAGAGTGACAAGATTAATTAACAAAGCATTCAGATAGCTTCTTTCTTGTCAAAAGATATAATTAAAGTGGCACAGAACAATATAATTTATTACTTGAGATACACTAAATGATTCTGATCTGCATAATTTAAGTATAACAGTAGGCAATATCTCATGCTGCTAATATTATTCCATTGTAGCTCGTATTACCTATTCACATATTTTCATTAAAGCCTTATTCATAATTTATAGTTCTGTTGGCTTGGGAAAATGTTTACTGAAAGAAAAGTGTATTATGGCCCCATAGTTAACAGTTAGACTGATAATGTTAGGAGCCTTCAATAGTGACCTAAGAAGTATTGTCTTAAATGATAGACTTACTAAAATGAAATAGTTTATTTTTTTTTTATTTTGTATTTAGCACACCATTTTTTTTTTGTCCTCAGTAAAGTTAGCAGCAAAACCAGAGCTCTAGTTCTCTTCAGCATTAGTCAGAAGAACCCATATCATTCAATTCTGCACATTTGTGATACTGAAAGCAGAGCCTGAAGGAAAAAAAAAAAAAAAAAAAAAGCTTTCCAGAGGAAGAGAATGTAGCACCCAAATAAGTACTGTTTTCCCTGTTAGGCATTCTGCTATTCCTGCCCTTATAAAACACACAAAATGTACTGAGGACAGAACCACATCTCATATAGCAGTTCCAATGCTACATAAAATTTTCAAAATACAGATTCTTAAAAATGAAATTTAAGCATCTTTAAAAAGCATTTAGCCACATGGAAATTTAATTAAGGATAGGGTTTGAACATGTTTTCCATGAGTAGTACATGTGCCAGGGTAAGAGGAGTTGGCTTTCAAATATGCTGATTCCAAGCAAACTGATGCTCACTTAATTTCCAGCAGCAAATGGCTTTATGTAAAAAAGGCAGACTCCCTGCCTTTTTTATTGACTATCCTTACATCAGAAATATAGACCAAACTATCTTATTTGAAGATATTCATAGGTAATCAATAAATCACTTAACTTATTTTGAACAATAATACCTAAACAACATGGGAATACGGTTAAGCTTTTTATTGGCAAGTCATAAGCTTTCTCATTAAACATACATCATTGTATTGCAAATGTCACTCCCTCAAGCACTTCTTCAAATCAATCTTTTACTCCCTGCTATCCTGTCTGATAAGATACAGTCTGCATGTGCAGTATTGACTCCAATTCTTTTACAAGATAGTATTGCATGACATTGAAATCCTTCAGATCTCCCTAGTATAATGAAAACTCTCAATGTGAATGAACCACAAGGTTATTGTGACAATTCAAAGAATCATGTGGAAAATATGTATATACTGTTCTGCGATTTCTCATTACAGTAATCACATTATGGTAACGAAGTGAGATTTCTTCCTAGTTAACCATTCCCACATGTACAAAAGGATACTTTTGCATATATGCAAAGTACAAAAAAGTTCTTTTCAAGATCTCAGTTGGCACTTTTAAAGCACAGTTTTATTAGAGACTATATAGAGGAAATAAAGACACAACAGTGTTTCCTATTAAACTTCGCAAAACACCACTTTGAGCAACCCATTAAAAATAAACTATCAACTAGGTGCTTTATTTTCTTCTTTAAGCCTTCTAATAACAATCTAATTGCTTTCAAGAAGAAGTTTCCAGCATGAATTACATACTATACTGAGGAAATGGTAACCATTCAATATTTATTTGAAACATACGCAGACCACTTCTGTATTACAATAAATAAAACATTTTTCCCTTTAAGCATAGTTTAGTAGAATAAATAAAAAAAACAACTGTTTAAAAACCAAGAGATCTTAGTTCATATATAGGTTTTTGCTTCCATTTAAAGGCTTTTAAAGCTATTAAAGTGAATGCATTGACGTAACAAGGTAGAAATTGGTCTGGAATCAGAACTTTTTTAAAGACGAGTGTACTGGTTCTGGCTGGGATAGAGTTAACTTTCCCTGCAGCAGCCCATATAGCATTGTACTCTCCACTTGTAGCTAGAACAGCGCTGGTATCACACCAGTGTTTTGGCTACTGCCGAGCAGTGCTGGCACAGCACCAGGACTCTCTCCAGACCCCCCAAAGCCAGTAGGTGGGGGGTGGGCAAGAAGTGGGGAGAGGACATGGCCAGGGCAGCTGACCTAAACCGACCAAAGGGATATTCCATACCATATGGTGTCACACTCAGCAAAATAGCTGGGAAAGGGGAAGGAGGCGGCGGGACGGGGGGGGAGCTCTTGTTATGAAGACGTCTGTCCTCCCAAACAACCGCTACGTGTATTGAGGCCCTGCTTCCCAGGACGTGGCTCAACATTATTCATTGATGGGAAGTAGAGAATAACTGTTTTTTTTTCCTCTTTGCTTCTGTGCAGCTTTTGCTTTTTTTCTTTTCCGTCCCTGTTTCTTTTCCCTTTAATTAAATTATCCTTATCTGAACCTGTGAGCCTTTTTCTTTCTATCACACTTTCTTCTCCCCCTCTTCTTTTGAGGAGGGGGAGTGAGAGAGCGGTTGTGGTGGGGTTTAGCTGCCCAGCAGGGCGAAACCACCACAACAAGAAAGTTCTGTAGATATTTGAGAAAGGGAGTTTATATAATGAACATATGTACAGAAAAGGTTTTTATTCATATTTTTGGCTTACAGTACTTCTCTTGGGCATTTAGCAAAAGCCCCCTTCAAATCAATGTGTGCTTCAGTTGCACAGCGGGCAGATTCATGGAAGCGATTAAAGATCAAATCTCCAAACACACAGCCACGGTGTTGGCTACTGCAAGCAATCTCACAGAACAGCTCAGTGGGAATACACGATAAAGCAGCTATTTATTATTTTCATTCCAGTAGCTTTAAGAGAGCCCCCAGCTGAAGATCAGGAGGAGCAGGTATGAGTAGAGACGTAATAAAGATCTTCAGGACAGTGGCTACCACAAGCAAAGCAGAGACTGAAGGTACCTTCTCCCAGCAAGAAGCCATACTGATGTCCATACTTGCCCATCCGCATCTTATTTCCTATCCATCTTAGGGACCAGGTTAGAAGTATTAGAACTCCTGTGGTAAGTAGCATTTAAGATCTGTGCATTCTTAGAAATTGGTTGGGGGCAGGGGGAAGCAGTTCAAATAGAAAATGCTAGGATTTTTGAAGCTATTGTTAGGGTAGAAACTTTTCTGCACGCTTGATTACGTGGCTCTGAGTTCTGGAGAAGTCTCAAAGAAATAATGAAGGAATTTGGCTGTATAGCTCCTTGAAGGTCTCCTGCCTGAATCATGCCTCGTTTCTGATTGTGAGGAAGAGCGTAAAAGGGACTAAGAGCTGGCTCCTGAACTGTCACTATCAATCGCATCAATCCTATGCCAATCGCATCAATCCTATGCCAAGAGTCTAGCCATTCACTATCACTGACACCTCTGAATCCAACTTTTATTTTTTAAAACATCTGCCACTTTTTCCTGCAGCTTTCTCACACCATTATTTTTTTTAAACATTCAACAGCTTGCCCTTCCCAGCTCCTCTCCAGTTCCCTTTCACTACACACCAGTAGCATAATTAATAGTCGTAGATAGGCTACTTAATGCAGACCAGGCATGCTCAAAGGCTGTGCTTCATGGGAACCATAACTAAAAAGTCATATGCCAGCACAGCAGCAGATTGATCCAAGAGGCAGGAAAGGCATGCAGTGTCAAATTCTACACTGAAAATCAAGGAGGATGGAAAAAAAAAGAGTGTTAATCTGTCAGAGTGAAGGTAATCTCTAGCCATGCTAGAGAGAGTACCACTGCTAGGAGAAAACATGAGCCACAGCTACAAGTATGCTTATTGTACTGACAACAATGATTGCACAGTGGGGAGAAAAACAACATGAAAACATGAAAAAGATAAGATTTTTTTGAGCGTATTAGAAAACTGAATATTGAATTAGAGATGTTGGGACAGTAGTAAAAAAGGCAACTCCACAACTCCTCAAAAACTACACACCTCTTTTCACCTCAATACATTTTTTCAGTCTCAAGGCTGAAAAGAAAAAACTGTCTGTATTAACTTTCTCATTTCTTACAGGCAGAGACTGAAGTTTGGTCAGACTTGTTCCTTGCTTTTTCTGCTTACACGACAAATGCAGCAAAAGTAAAAAGAATGGTTCAGTTGGAAGGGACCTTCAAAGATCATCAAGTCCAACAGCCTGACCTCTTCAGGAGTAACCAAAAGTTAAAGCACATTACTGAGGGCATTGTCCAAATGTCTCTTGAACACTGATGGGCATGGGGCATCAACCACCTCTCTAGGAAGCCTGTTCCTGTGTTTGACCACCCTCACAGGAAACAGATTTTCCCTTATGTCCAGTCTACATGCCCCAGGCCCAGCTTGGTGCCACTCCCGTGCGTCCTGCCATCAGTTCCCAGTGGGCAGAGACCGGCACCTCCCTCTGCACTTCCCCTCCTCAGAGAGCTGCGGAGAGCAGCGAGGTCGCCTCTCAGCCTCCTCTGCTCCAGACCAGACAGCCCAGGTGTCCTCAGCCTCTCCTCACAGGACATGCCTCCGGCCCTTTCACCGGCTTTGTTGCCCTCCTCTGGATACTTCCAAGGACCTTAATGTCATTTTTATATTGTGGATCCCAGAACTGCACACAATATTCAAGGTGAGGCTGCACTGATACTAAACATAGCAGGTGAATCACCTCTTGTGACTGGCTGGCTATGCTCATTAGAGACAGAAGGGTTGTAGGCACACGTGTGAAAAGCAAGAAAGTAGAATATTGCTTAACTTGTTGATTTCATCTATTTTATAGAAATAATGGCAAATGATAGTTCTTCACACTTTTATTCTAACAAAATAAAATGGAAAGGTTATGCTTTATTGTAAACAAGCCAGTTAATTTTCTGAAGAAGTAAAATGAAAAGTAGAAATTGAAACTAAAGTATAAGTTTCAGCCTCTGGCAGCTAATATCGGTTTTGCAGATATTATCTCAGTATATAGTCCTGTTAAGCATAAAAGCCGTGGAAATAGGTATTTCAGCTGAAACTCATTTGCAACTTACTACTGTCATTTTTACTGAAATAACCCAATGCCTTTTTAAGTCACATGCACACAAATCCCAAGGTGGACCAGTGTTTCTGCTGTTACTGCCACTGGTAAACATTCTACAAAGATCCTACCTAGAAGTGATTTTCCTGAAGGTTGACAGGTGATTAGCTTTGGATCTTGCTCTCCCACAGTATTTAAAACCCAGCCTTGTAAACATAGGATGAAAGCAAACTGCCTGCAGTCTTCACTGCCCTGAGCCCTAATTAGATATTAACAAGTACAAAATAGATCCAGTCAATAGGACACAGAAAAAAGCTGGTTTGCATCACTCGTTAATCGATATACATGCCTCTACAACATTCACTGGCAGGGAAAGCAACATTACACTATTTGTGTTAGATGTTCTATGGGGCTACTCAAGTACATTATCTTGCCATTTACAGGTAAATACTTCACCTTTCCCCCCTCCTCTCACCTTCAAATCATGAATAGTTTATAAAAGCAGAAAGAAAAATGCATGATAAGATTAATGGGCAATGGCTGGATATCACGTTTAAGAGAACAGCAAATGTTCAAAGGACTGAACAGTGTTCCCTTCTGAATAAATATCTTTGATTATTATATGCTGTGGTAGAGCAGCTATATAAAACCTGATTAGGTCTGATGCTCTGTTGATGTATTGCAGGCTGAAGGAAAGTTAATGGTATAGTTAGCCTGGGCCTGCCTGCGTTTTTTTCTCATTTTCTAAGCTGCAGTGTGGCATAGCCCTTAGCCAATACAGCATCTCTCAATTGAGAAAGCATTAAACTGAACAGATGAATGGCAGCACTTTAAAGCAGATCTGATAACCTAGACATGCTTGTGGGTTTTAAAGAGTCCACATCAGATAAAAAGATCTATTGGACACTTGAGAGCTGACATATTCTTCTAAAAAGAGAGGATGCTAAGAATCCAATTGGGCCATAGAGAATATTCTTTAAAAAAAGATCAAAAATGGCAAATACAATTTTTATTTTGCCAAAAAGAAAAAAGAACTGAAATACAAAAAAAAAAAAAAAAATCATTCTGCTCAAGAAATACACTGAACTGAAAAGACTCTTACATACATCTTTATGGTACTATGTTATACAGAAGTAAATGATTCATTAGTTATTTCATAATTAGCAGTGACTTTTACATAGATCTTAGAGATGCAATGGGAAATTAAGCTTCAGCCATTTTGAGTAAACTAGTGCATTACAGATTTTCACTAAACTGAGGAAAACCAGCTCAAATTTCATTTTCATATTAAATGAATGCACTTTCATCCCGGACTTGGAGTAAAATGAAAATTTTTTTCTGAATTTACAAGAAAGTAGCAAATTAGTTAATGCTGTATTTTCATATTGTGACTTCTAAGCTAAACAGAAGTGTTGTGCTCTAGCCAGGCATTTCAGACATGACTGTTCTTTGGATCCAGTGTGTCTGAACAATCTTCTTTTATACAATTAACTTAAACTCAATATTTAATGAAAATAATTAAAAAAACAACTAAAGCTTTGCAGAATGCACAGCAAGTTGCTTTGCTGAGATTAAATATACTGGTAGCTACTTAACTGTTCCTACACTAGAGAAAAAAATCAAGGAGTTTGGAAAAATGATGGGGATTTGAGCTTAGTGTTTGAGCTAGCTGCTACAAGCACGCACACACACATTTTTGTTGAAAGATATCAAACTGATGAATGGCATTATTCCACATTTGATTTGGGGGCATGAGAGTTAGTCTGGATAATCCAGTTGCAAAATTAAAACACAAAGGGCTGCTGTAATATAAAAGGTACCAGAATCAACAGCATCTTCCTATTGCAAGATGCTTTCTCAAGGGTGAAAATGCTTCTAGCCAAAATCCAGTAGAAAAAAGAAATACAAATTGTAGTGCTTTCTGTATCTGTAGGAATATTGTAGCTTCACATGCCTCAGGACAAAAAAAAAAACAAAACAACAGATCTCTCATAACTAGAATCAACAGAGAACTACCAGCAGCTCATGCTACCATAACCCACGGATGGATTTGTGTTCCTTTTCCACATTTCTTAGTCTACAGTTAATTTCCTTTGGGTTCAGAGGACAAACAAGGCTGAGAACGTGATGTGCCAAGTGATGCTGCCTTTCAGTGCAGCATTAGGAGGATGAAGATTTTTTTTTCCTGAAATCTTTGGACTTTCCCTTAAAACAAAAGGAAAATGAGGTCTTCCATGCTGTCATAACAATGCATTCTATTCTGTCTACCTGTCTATTGTATTGAAGTCTTAAAGAGATGTAATATTTCTGCAGATAGGACAGAAGAGGCGTAGCTCAAAGAATTTTAAATGACTCTAGAATCAGAGTTTAGTTATTCATGATATCTAATAACCATATATTTATATACAGTTCTTTTTACCAGAAAGTGCAGGCAAGTTATCTTGACCCTGGATGTTTATCCACCTCTTTCACAATATGAAAGGAGCCCAAAAGTATTTGGGGTTAAAAAACGTGGATCTTTTGGAACAGAAAAAAAAAAAGAAGTTATTAACAGAAAAAAACAACTGTATATCAATGTTCTAGAAAACTACTTTATTTTGTACCTTATTTGGCTGATGACACAGCTAAGAGATCTAACAGCAGAGTTATAGCAGCCCACATATGTATTATTCTTGTAGAGACAAGCGTAGTTATACACAAGATGCAATGGATGTATAGGAGTTAAAAATAAATGAATAAATGGGGAAGTAAAAAAACACAAGTAAACAGAACCAAAAAAAGAATACACCCTCCTCCCTTACAGGTTCAGGCATAACTGTGTGCAACACTGTATAGCAAAGCAAGTCTGAAAACATCAGTGAGGTAATATATACATTATTTACATCTCTCAATATATGTCTTACTAGATATTTTTTCTGTGAATCCAAAACAAATTGTAATTGCTTTTTCATTTAGTGTTTTTTGTTTGTTTGTTTCAGTCCTTATAGACATTAACATTTTTGTGCTTGTGTCTATATTTCTGTAACATGCCACAAATGCTGATGCGTGTACATACCACATGTACATTCCATTTTTTCCTTCCTGAACAATAAGAAACTTCCTTTGCCCCTCTTTTCAGAGTCTTGTTTTTGTCCAAGATATAAAGAAACTGAGCTATCACTCAATTATGTTCTCAAAGACAATTTTGTAATGTAACCATGGAAAAAACTTGGTGAAGAACAGTTTTGAAATAAAACTAGTGGAGCCAGAAGTTTACCAACCTGGTTTTCAGAGTTCCACAAACCCTGATTTAAATGTAAATTAAAACAAACAAACAAACAAACAACAACAACAAACACAGAAAGAAGGAAAGAGAGTTTGTGCAGTTATTTGCAGTGCAGTTTCCCCAGTAAGATGACATAAATGGAGATAAAATGGGAAATTTGTCTTTGCATAGGAAATTGCTTAATTTATAAAACAACTTCTTATTATAAAATAAGTATTAGTTTTATCCAAATACCTACAGTCAAAATAAAATTTTAGTCAACTACAGAAAAAAGTAGTCATCTTCATGAGAAGCATTAAGGAAATAACTTCTCATGAATGGAATTTCAACTTCAAGGTTCATTTCAGCTCTTCAGGTTCTCGAACAGACTACAGCAGTCTTTTTCCATGGTACAATTCTATGTCTATGGGATACTAGAAAATGAGGGGGTGGAGAGTGGGGGGAAATCTCTGTTCCATTTATTTCCATGGGGGGTTCTCAATGGAAATTGTAAGAATATTCTAACAGATTTTTAAATCAATAATAAAACCTAAGTAATCATGAAATTATTATCCTGGTTTGCTAACAAAATATTCAGAAACAAAGATAGACCAAATTATGCTTTTTACATACATTCAAAATGGTAGAAGCATTTGTAGTAATGGCATTGAATAGCACAGGCAGACATACTTCAACCACTTAGGTATTAAGAAAAATAGTCATCATGGTTTTAATAGTTGAACAATATGGTCATTATTTCCAATTTCATGCAGATTAGTTCTTTCTACCATCCAGAATTAACCTTGCAATCTAATCATCTCCCTTTGTCCTCATGTATCAAAAATTACGTTTGATACTGACAAAGGGAAGTTTTATTCTACCTATCCACTCTCCAAAAAGTCACTTTCTTTCACATATGTCACGTCAATATCAAACCCTGTCTCCTGCATGGCAATGTCGCCTTTGAAATCAAATCTCCTCAGAAACCCAACTGAAAGCAATCTCTTGTGACTTGTGCAGCTGTAAGCCTCCCAGCTCCCAAACAGCTCTAACACCAGTTGTTCTTCATCTCTGTGCTCACCAAATACAATAGTCCTCAGAATTATTTTTCTCTGTCAGCCCATAGATGAGCCCCAGACCACTCTACTCATGCCATAACAGCCTGCACTCTGCCCAGGTTCACCAGCCTGGACATAGCCATAGGCTCACCTACGCGAGTCCCAGATTAGATCTGGATTTTACATCACCACTTTCACATATATTCTCCTACATGTATTTTACCACACGAACTGGCTGCTCCCCCACCCTGTTGACTATTCAGTGTGTTGCAGCTAGAGCTAATGGAAGACTGTCTCATCCCAATTGTTTAGGTAAGTTCTGTGTAACAACTCCAGGAGCTATCTGCTATAATTATATATGAACTTGAGTAACACAAATTAAAATGTCTCTTTCCTATATATTTTAACACAATTCCAGCTTCTTTTTTCTTTTAATGCAAAACTTGGAGAAAGCCATTATTTTGGAGAATACACTAAGTGAAGTCATAAGAAGACTTAAGGCAAAGAGTTATCCAAACTTAAGGCAAATCAGTCATCCAAACTTTTTACTGAAATGATGTAAAGTTCTGAATACAAAAAATAAAAAAATAAAAAAATACAAGTTCTGCATTATCAATTGTTTAGGTCAAAGTGAATATGATTCTTACAGACATTTTATTTTAGATGTATTCATGGGTATGTTCAGAGTAAACCTTGGGCTATGTTTAAACAGAATAGACATTTTTAAATCTTCAGCAGCTGTTATGGTTAGATAGTTTTTCTGATCTATTGCTGCATTTAGACCAGGGTAGTCTATTACTCTTCATTTTTCACTGACAGCTGGTATATAGCAAATTTTTTTCATCTTCCTTATTACAAGCATCAGCTTAAATGATGTAAGTGTTGAAGTGAAGAGTCAAAATTTGTCAGATCATACCACTTCTCGAGACTGCATAATGTTGATATTACGAACAGTACAATGAAATGATACAATGCAGTGTTCTTCACTGTACAATGTAATGACAGATACTGTGGTTTTCTTGTCAAATTTCTTTACTTGGAAAGGTATGGAAGCTACAAGCTCTTCACTTTGCTTTTCTGCACTGAGGTACAATCTGGTCTAGCAGAATGGACCCAAGATGATAGTGTTACAGTATATTTTCAAAGGGCATAGTCAAGATGAAAATAAAAATATATTTGCTTTTCATAGCTAAGACCCCTCAGCAACTTAATTAAAACTGAAAATTTTAAAAAGCTGTCACTTAGAAAACACTAATGTATACACAGACTCCATGCAGCTAAGACAATTAAATTTTTCTATTATTCCAAATAGTTTAGTTTTCAGGTTCTCTTCATTCCATAGAGTTAATTCTCAAAGTGTCTTAAATTTTAATGCAACTCCTCTGCAGTGGAAGTTATTGGAAGTTATATTGACCTGGTTGAGCTACTGTGCCTTATAACTGCGAACTCCCTTCTTTCCTGTGTAGGTGACTGAGTGCTGGCACAGGTTGCCGAGAGAGGTGGTGGAATTTTCCTCCTTGGAAATCTTCAAAGGCCATCTGGACATAGTCCAGAACAACCTGCTTTTGGTGGCCGTGCTTGAGCTGGTGGGCTGGATCAGACAACCTCCAGAGGTCCCTTCCAGCCCCAACCTTTCTGTGGTCTGTACTAAAAAGTCCCAACCACTTAACTCATTTCAACCACATAAGTGTAAGCTACTAATTCCTGTCTTTCTGGATTTAGGTTTTAATAATAATAATAATAATAGGAATTGTAAATATGGAGGAAAGGGGCTTCAAATAAGCACCTGTTAGAAGAAAATGCCACATCAGAGCAGAGGACATGTAAATCACTGCCAGTTCTTAGCTAGTGCTGTATCAGCATTGCCATTAAAAGGACAATCACCCAACACTGAAAAAAGTACACATGTGGCCATGCATACACAAGAGAAGTAGACCCTCATTGTAAAGTTATTCACAAACCCATACTCTTTTACTTCAATTTTTTTGTGGTAGTTTCCAATGGCACTTTTAGGACAACTTTATCTGAATATTTTGTTCCACTGTTCAACAATCATTTCTTTTATTGTCTTGTCTCTATCCTAAGAGCAACAACTTGTCTCAAATTCACTCAAACAAAATAAAACAAACAACGCTCCCCACACACCAAAACCAACCCCCCCCCAAAAAAAACAAAACAAAAAACAAGGGCATGAAAGGAAAAGTACTTCTAAGCATCAAAATAATGAAATCAGGACTAAGGGACCATTTCCTATTTTCCTTATTCATATTAATTTTTATATAAAGAATAAAACTTGCTCATAATTATTGTAAATGGTTAATGAAATATACCATTTTTCATTGAGAAATAGTGGAACTGTTTACCCCGGGACCAAGGGAAACATTAGGAGTGTAGACAGAGACAGATGCTAGGACAGATTATTATTATTTTTTCTGTATAAAAAGTTTATACAACTCACAAAGCCTTTTTGTATGAATACCAACTACCAGATTGTTAAAACATTCATTTAAGTAACAGTGACTTTTTAGCTCCAAGCATATGTATGATTTCACTTCTACCCATAAGCCATATTATGATTATAGTACAGTGAGCACCACTGCAAAGCTGAAAAATGCTCCGATGCCAATTAAAACTGGTTGAGCACCCTCCCACAGCATTTGAAATTTTGTTACATATTCGCATTAGTGGAAGTATCAGCTTGAACAGAGTCCTCCCAGAGTCCTCTAGACTTCCACATTTTCATCTCTATTCCCCCTTCACAGTCTGTATAGCTATGCAGTAAACTGGATCAGGAATTAAATAAAAACAATCAAAACAAAGTAGAATAAACCAAACCAAACTATTTTTTGGTGTCCAGATCCACAGATATGGTTCCTTCCACAGCTATGCAGATACCTCAGGTATCCCTCAGGTACTTGAGAACAAAGTGTTACTTTCTGTAGAGATGCTATGAATTTTTCCCCTTCGAATGATGTACTCCTCCTTTGTAAATTGTCAGTCTACTGATAGAATAGTAATAGCAGAAAGAATGGGTGTAGCTTGGCTTTATCTGAGCAAAACAATGATTGAGTAACGATGAATAAAATGTCACCAGAAATTATCTCCATACAATCTGGGGGAGCTGATCTACTCTGATTTTCAAAGTCTTTTACAAGAAGTTTGAGGCTAGTACAACAGCACAGAAAATATCAATAGGCAGTTTAAAAAAACATAGATGAAAGTAATAGCATGCTATGACACATACACAGATATTAGCATAAACTACTAATTTCATGCTAATTGGGCCAGATCTGTATAGTAACACATCTGATGCTGAGGACCCAGCACTCAAACTGTTGTGGACTAGGGGTGACACCTCAGACTAATTCTAGACTGGTCCCATGCACTTAGAAGCTCAAGTGCATTTGGTGCATCTTTCTGTCTAGAATATGCCATGCAAGACAAACCAGTGCACTTGTAATCAGGGGTCAACCAGAATTTATACATTCACAATAGGTGAATGGTACCTACAGGGTGTGTGGAACAACAATAAGCCTCAGATACGAAGAAAAGTCTAAAGCAGTTTAAACTGGAAGTAATAAGGATCTAGATGAGAGAAAGTAGTAAAAACAACAACAGGGAGGCAGAAGTTCTGAAACAAAAAAGGAAGCCTTGGATATTAGATTGAGTGTTTAGAACAAGAACAGAAAGAATTAAAACAGTTGCCCTGATGGAGCAATTGTTCAGATTGTTAGACAGGAGTGACTTGGTGACTGCTGACAAACCTAAGTGGATTAATGCTTTAAGTTCTCATCACAGCTACAAACTTTACAGAACTGTAATGCCTTTTGTATGGCTGTACTCATTCATACAGAATTTCTTCATTCTTCATTAGCTTTAGTAACTGATGCCAGTACTACCTTGAACCAGAACTGAATGCACGGACCCCTGGATTTTATTTTTTGATATCCTAAGAGTAGTGAGATAGAAAATTCAAACCACTTTCTAAAACCAAAATAGCCTGCCTTTTGTTGGACTGCAAAGAACAAAGCACCACAGAGAAAACAGAGAATCTCAAAATGAAATGTTAGGCATCTATCCTAAATTCTCCCAGTCGTATTCAGGAGATGCATGCCATATAACATCATTTCTGGAGAGAACTTCCCTCTGTATCCCATAATCAATCCTTTTGGTTCTGATTGCAGTGTTCGGCCTCCATTGGAAGGTGAATGAGAAAGGTAGGTATCCCTTATTGCCTCTCAATTACCTTAGCATTAGTGGGTAGTTAACTTGCCCCCCCCCCCAAATAAATATTCCAATAAGCAACATACTATCAATAGCATTAATAGGGAGCAATCCTAGACCTCTTCCTGCTTGCAGACAGAAGAATTACTGGTTGTAGACTAAAATAAAATGGAAATACAGACAGACTGCTGGAGATCCTCTTGCTATCTTTGAAGCTATCACCATCCCACTGAGCTACTCGTGGAGAGCTGGTCTGAGAGAAACTCTCATTTGGATTTAAGGATTGCATAGGAAAGATAATTATCTGAAAACACTCCTGCTATGAAACCAAAGTATTTTGATGAGTTACTCAAAAGACCCTATAGTCATATTTGTATGTAGCTATAAGCTTCTGTTTTGGCATGTTTTAAGTGCATTCCTCACACAGCTATATGCACCATATTTTATAACTATTATCAGAAAAGAAAAAGACAATACAGCTGAACTAATTAAGTTTCAAGAAGAATATAATTATACTATTGAGCCTAGCTTTTTTTTTTTTCTTTCCTCTTTTAAATTAAGGCAGCTTACTAAGTACATACAATATATTAATGAACTTTTATTGTAGACATAATTCCTTATGAGAATAATCCTACATTAGCAGATCCATGAGTTAAGAGTCATGGAATTCAGCTGATATAAATCTAATAGAGAAAATTGGAATCTGTTTTATAAATAGCTATTAATTTTGCTTTCCAGACTGTTTAGTTCTTATTCATCCAATAACCCATTGATTTCAACCAAAGTTATAATAGAGAAAAATTACAAGATTTCTGCTTAGTCCTTACAAACACTGTTATTTTCTAGAAAGCTTTTTATTTCATTAATATTTTTTTTTTTTTTCAGGAAAGCATTCTATACATCCTTCCAATTTCCGAATTGCTCCTAATCAAGCGATTTGTGATTTACAGCTTTCCCCATCTTCTCTGCCTCCCCCACAGCACTTTTCAAGTTAAGGCAAAAGAAACATTAGCTTCCAGTCTACCAGATTTGTGACAAAGCATCATTTGAAAATCATAACATAGAACTTGAAATGCAAATTCTGGGTTTCATTTATGGCTCTGCTATAATTCTTCTGTGGGTCTGATTATATCTAGGAGTCACTTAATCCCACCATTCATGAAAAGCAGAGAAAAGGTCTGCCTTCAGAGCAACTATACAAACTGCAGATGTGTAGGTGAGAAGTCCAAGAATAAGAGCCTCTGCCTCTTTGCACAGGGGAGAAATTAGAGCAAGAAGGATACAGCTCAGAGGCCTTGAACAGGACTGGTTGAATACTACCAGGAGAACTATAAGGAAAAAGGAAGTATTTAGTAAATTAAATACTTCCTCTGCCTAAAGGTAGGAGAACTGCTGCTCTGAAACCTGTCCTAGCAGTTCATCCTTCGATAGTTGCAACTGCCTCCATACAAGATGGAAAATGCATATGGTATTTAAACTCACCATCTGTCTTGTTATTTACATAATGCCCCAAATACATATGTGTACACATATGCACAAAAAATGTATTTTAACGTATCAGTGCCTGGGTATCAAGACCTAAGACCTCCTTACCTTGTAGCCACTTCTCCAAAACAAAGTAATTAGTAAATATGATTTCATCATTGTTATTAAGAGGTCACAGGCTTTGAATTGCTTTGACCTGTGCTGCCCCGGGCCTGAATGGGGCTGAGCTGGGTTTTCCCAGCACCCCGTGGCCCAGTGCCCATGGCCTGGCCTGGCTGAGGAGACTCAAAACTGGCAAGGAAGAAAGCATCAACATCATGTTTCTCCTGCCATCCTCACATTGAGCATCCTGCTCCTAGTGACAACCTCAGGATGCTAAAGAGCTCATTTCAACTTCCCTCTCCGTGATTTTGCTTGAGGAAGACCGTAGTGTCACCTTTAGGGTGAAGAAGAGCATAGACAGGTCAATAAGGACACCAGAATAAAGGGATAGATAATAGGAAAACTTTTTGCACAATAGTTTTAGACATAATTCATGAAGCTTTTCTGTATTCATTATTTAATTTGGACTACTAGGTGTGTTAAAATTAATTGTACTAACAATAAATTCCTAAACTCCACACGTTCCCTGCTGTGCATATCCCAGCTGAATATAACAAGAATTCTGAAAAATAAGGTAGTTTTATAACAGTAGATCATCTTGTACGGTGTAAACTGCAACTGTTTTACGAGAGTTAAGGATGCCAAGGTGCTTACATGAAATGAAATGAGGCTCTACGTGCAGAGCTCCAGTGAAAGCTCTGAGGACTGCCTACAGCACTGAAACTTTTGGAAGGATAGATGCTTTTTCTTTGTGTACAAGTTCTGCTTGGTCCATTAAAGTAGGCGTGAAAATTGCAGGAGAAAAAAAAGTGAAAGCAGTATTCCAGCTACAATTATAGACCTAGTACTTTGGTTCTGAAGAAACAAGGTTAGTGTTACCACAAATCAAAGATACTTCATTAGTTGCTACTTTTATGAGGTTGCTGAGGCAAATTTTACAATACAGTTTTAAACATCATTAACTTTGTGACCTTCACATTAATGTGTTGATACACAATTCAGATGACATTAGTGAGCTGAGTAGCTCCTACTGTGGAAGTACATCTTCTCTCACCTTTCCCCCCCAAGTCATTATAATAATGCATGGAGGCAAATAGGGTTCATGCAAAACTAAGTTTACCTCTGATTTATACCAGATTTTTAATGTTTCCTTTATGCCATAAAAAGAGATACAAATTGGCTCATGCTAGTGTTTCTGAAACATAACAGTACATCTAAAGAGAAGATAATGCAGCCATGGGGAATTCCCCTTCATTTATGAGCATAAACTCTTAAGCATACAGGTACTATATATTCAAGTGCTTTGAAGTAAAACATTTAGTAACAAACAGTGTGCACTTTGATTGCAATATTCTGGCAGAAGTACTAGTTTTACAACCTAAATGATCTGCCAATGGCACTGCAAGGAAAAAATAATTATAAGAAAAAAATTATTGTAATAATGATAGACCTGCACCTGTTATTTTACAGTGCTAGCCAACTGCAGCTTCATTAAAACAAGAGTAGCACCGCTGGAGAATGTAGTGCAAGTAGAGGTGGTGTGTTGATGACATGATGCTTGGTGATCCATTTATAGGGTTACAGCTTTTTAGCTTAACATGGAAGGGAATGAGTAATTTGGCTAATGCATGGAGGATTTCATCATGTCATTTACAATTGCTCAGGTGCTTTGTATAGACACATGTCACACAAATGTTGTCTTTTAGTCATTTTTGGCCAAGTGATACAGCTTGGATGATTGTCTTCCAATATTATGACAATTTATTCTAGCTTCAGTTCAGCACCTTTCTGGTAAGAAATGAGTAGTAGAAAGTTGGCAAATCAAAACCTTCTGTTCATCTTGACATGTGACTTGGAAAGGGCAGAAAAAAATCAAAAGCTGACATATGTAAACACACAATTTGAAGTTTGCCCTTGTTGCTTCAGTACAGAAATTAGGAAGAATGACATAGATCATGTTCATGCAAATTAATTTAATTTATAATCTGTTAGGTTGTTTTTTGCAAGGCTGAGGACTTTTAAAAAGATGCATTAAGAGGGGGAGGAAAACTTCATACAAGTAGAAGCTCTTTCTGTTTTATAAGAATAACAAATATGGGCACATTTTAATTTTTCTTCACATTAGCAATATACTATTTTTATCCTCCTCCATTTCACTGTATTTTTTTAAAGCATTTGAAAATTTGCTCTAGTGTGAGATTTTTGTAACTAGAACAGTAATATTTTAAAATGCTTCTGTGGTAGAACTACTAATGCCACTGCTGATGCAAATTGTAAACAAGTCAATGCAAAGCACAAGTGATACTACAGAACGTACTACAGCAGATGGGGCTTTCGACTGCTTTGTAGCAGTTGTGTAGCACTTTGGCAGGTTGTGATCTTTCTTCTCCCAGTATGACAACTCACCTTAGGAATCGTTTCCTGAATTAATAATATTAGTAGCTAAAAGGAAAGGGTTTTTGTGTATATCACTAGAGATCAAACATAATCACAGAGTTCAGATCAAAGCCTGCTAGAGTGCTCCTCTACTNGCTTAATGTATGATCCTTAATATGAGGGAAACAGTTAAAAAATAATAGTGTAATTTTTATGTTATATAATAGAGGGGAAAAAGATAAAGATCATTGTAGAATAAGATACTGTTCCACTGTCAAATGTTTTCAATCATATCAGTTCTCCACAGACACCTTGTTGGACAATCTGTGTTGGAGGAAAACCAGACAAACTCTGGGAACTGGTTAGATTAACAAGTGTGATTTGTTTCCTTTTGAAGGATCAGTGCGATACACTACCCAAGTATCAACCTGAAATGACTCCAAAACATAAATTGAGAACTCCACAGCCATACATTCAAGAAACTGAAGACATGAAATCTTACTAGTAATCATACCTATTACTTGATTTGCTAATCTGGAACCAACCACTTAAGTTTATAACCAAACAGTCAACTCTTTTGACCACTCACCAAATGAGCCTGGGGCTTCTGGCTGAGAAGGGCTATATTCTCCATGCTGGTTCTCTGCCATCTAACATTTTCTTATTGTAGGAAAGTTTTCATGGCAGCTGGTGGAACATACAATTGGTCCTTGCCATTATACTTGATGGGGTTTTTCTTCATAACTTTGATCCAGACTGCAATGTCATTTGCCAGAAACCTAACCAACAGATCAAAACCACTTTTGGGCATTAAGAATTCTGTACTTTAGTCATCTTCAAAAGAAAGGAAAAAAAGCAAAGGTGCTTGTTAAAGCTTGTTGTAGCTTTAAAACCCTTACTAAAAACAAACAAACAAACAAACAAACAAAAAAACCACAAGAATATAATATTTTGGGGGGCTTTGAGTGTTTGAGAAAAACTTTACTATTCCTCCCCAAGGGTTGGAAATGATAAACTTAATTTGCCTATCAATCTTTTCAAGTTCATAGGTGACTGAGAGTGGAGGTGGTGGGAATAAAAAAAAAAAGAAAAAAAAAAAAAGAAAAAGTTATACATCTGAAATATAACCCCTCTGGAAAAATACTGAGATGAGGTAGCTCCTGCTGTTTTAAGCACTCCCCTACTCCCATCAAATAAAAAACAAACAAACAAACAAACAAAAACCCACAAAACCCAACAACCACACACACACACCATAAAAATTTAGATTCCAAAACCAACAAACCTCACACAAACTAATCCATCCCACACACCCAATGCCAACTAGTTGATGTCTCTGTATGGGTGGAGACATATTTGCTTAGAATAATGAGGTTCTTAACAAATAAGCAATTTATTGTATGAAAGTGTTGATACCTGGATGGTTTTGTCAGCTTGGATTAGCATGTTAACCTGCAGAATGCTCTATATATCACAGAATGGCTGATGTTGGAAGGGACCTCTGGAGATTGTCTAGTCCAACCCCCCTGCCAAGCAGGGTCACCTAGAGCATGTTGCACAGGATCGCATCCAGGCGGGTTTTGAATATCATTGGCCATATATGATAACAGCCATAAATTTGTTCCCCTTCTCCCACATAGCAGCTGATCAGACTTCAAAGCACACAAGAGCTAAAAAAACAACCACCCACAGCTCGATATGAAAAAGATGGCAAGGCAGAGAAGATGGACATGAAAAAATTAGTTCCATGAAAGTACCACTGCTATAAAGCAGAGACTTCTATCCTTGTCTGTGTGTATTTTTAGTTCCCAGCCTCATGAGAGCAGTTAGTCTGGCCACAGATCACCCTCAATATTATTGTCAATATTATTATAAAGAGTTTTCTCATTGATCATCTCAGCAGTTCATTTTCTTAGATGAATATACCAAATTAAAATATAACTAGTGATGAGTCTTAGACTACAGGAATTGAATATGCTCAAGAAATACATTGCCCTGAAGCAATATTCGAAATTCCTACGGAATTAATGTGTACACATTCACTGCAAGCTACACGGGCTACACCAGTATTTGAGGTTTAGACCAGAGAAAAAAATTAAGCTGACACCATTGCCTTCAGCATTTTCCCTTGTTTGAATACCAATGAGAGCACTCCTGGATTCTTATTATACCCTTGGCAGGACTTCCACTACCATTTACACATGAGTAATTTCTTTTTACGGACCCAATATCGTTTTGTTCAAAACACATTTATCATAACAGAATGTGATACAGTAGGAGCAAACAGCAAGTGCTTCTCATCAGCATTGTCTTTGTGAAACAACTGCACATGAAAAACAAGCCTGCAAAAGCTTGTTTTACAATATCCTGCAGTTGCCAGGGGCTTGCCCATAATGAACTTGCTCACATGGTTGAGTATTGCGTGCACTGTGTCTTGTAAAGCACATGCTGAAAGTGCAGGATGAACTAAAATCTGTAACTGAGATAAAACTATCACTAATCACTTTACTACGAGTAATACAACACTCAAGGCTCTAGAGGACTTAATAGATCTTATTAACTCAGAGACAAAGTATTCTCTTTCATAAATCAGAACTTCCGGGGTGAGCTGTACACTATTCCTTAATTAAATACGCATGTCTGCACAGGTGTGCATATATTTATGCTTTAGTACAACTTTTTGTCAAGCAGCACTACAGGCTGGGGGATGAGTGGCTGGAAAGCTGCCTGGCAGAGAAGGACCTGGGAATGTTGGTCTATAGCTGGCTGAATATGAGCCAGCAGTGTGCTCAGGTGGCCAAGAAGGCCAACAGCATCCTGGCTTGTATCAGGAACAGTGTGGCCAGCAGGACTAGAGAAGTGATTGTCCCCCTGTACTGGGCTCTGCTGAGGCCGCACCTCGAGTCCTGTGTTCAGTTTTGGGCCCCTCACTACAGGAAGGACATCGAGGTGCTGGAGCAGATCCAGAGAAGAGCAACGAAGCTGGTGAGGGGTCTGGAGAACAAGTCTTACGAGGAGCAGCTGAGGGAGCTGGGGTTGTTTAGCCTGGAGAAGAGGAGTCTCAGGGGTGACCTTATCGCTCTCTACAGGTACCTTAAAGGAGGCTGTAGCGAGGTGGGGAATTGGTCTCTTCTCCCACGTGCCAGGTGATAGGACGAGGGGGAATGGGCTGAAGTTGCACCAGGGGAGGTTTAGGTTAGGTGTTAGGAAAAACTTCTTCACTGAAAGGGTTGTGAGGCATTGGAACAGGCTGCCCAGGAAAGTGGTTGAGTCAGCATCCCTGGAGGTATTCAAAAGATGTTTAGATGTAGAGCTTAGTGACATGGTTTAGTGGTAGACTTGGTACTGTTAGGTCATAGGTTGGACTGGATGATCTTGGAGGTCTTTTCCAACCTAAATGATTCTGTGATAAACCAAAGCAGCAGAGCATCCAAGAGCTCTATGATTTGTAAGTTGTGATAACAGTTATATGCTTTTACGGGAATGATGCCCATACAAAGAAAACATTGGTAAATTTGACATAGGGAATGTAGGAGAAAAAAGTATAAAAGTTAAAAAAAAAAAGTTAAAAGTATCTCATAAAAAACTATTTCTGATTATTTTGGTTTGTATTTCCCCCAGATGTGTTTATCCTGAATTGCACTTCATTTAGTTTATGTGGTCAATAACTTGGCTTCTTAAACAGCAGTTTCTGCAGCATCCATACACATAAACGGATCTGTGCAAAAAGCCTTTCAAGCAGTTCAAGTCTTTACTGAATTGTTAACACACAGGCTGTCTGGGACAAAGAGGGCTTTCCTGAGTCTACAGAAGTGAACACCCATGCTCCAATAGAATTCAGATTCACTTAAATTGGGAAGGGGTGGTGGTGGTGAAGCAGCAGATCGCCAGGATTGTTTGAATACAGTTGTTCAAGTTCGGGGTAAAGAGATGGTGGGAGTTGTTCTATTTAATGCATGTCTGGACCCTGCAGCCAGCTTTGGAAACATGCAGGCATGCTCCCTTGCATGAAGGGCAGCTTGCTTCACTTGTGCTCAAATCCCAGAGAAGGAATGGAATTAAAAGCTTTCAGCACACAGCTTTGAAATGCCATACACATTACTCCCTGTTCTTCAGACTTAACTGCATACCTATGACTGGAATGGGCAGAAATCTGGCTGGACTATTAAAGTCTATTTAAAATTGTAATGACCTGTCCAAAAAGACCATCTAGTGCACGGAAACATCCCAGTAATGATGGACACACACACACAAAAATATTAAAAAGTTAAATAAAAAAAAGAATTCTTTAGCATCTGATATAAAAGCATAAGACAAGCCATCTTCTCCTCCCTCTGTTCTCTGGGCAGGGGGAGAACAGAGACCAAGAGAGTTTTTCCAGAGCACCTTTTCTCAATAGTAATCACCATGAAGACCTAGAAGAATTTGCACAGGGTAAATAACCTTTGGGGAAAAAAAGGTTAGTGTAGGAAGCAGTCACATTGTCTTTGACAGAACATGTTTATTTGATTATCATACTAGTGAATGTCATATTTCCATTACTATAAGTCTACTATGATGTTGTTGAAGTACTACAGGAGTGTTGAAAAAGGAGATTAAGTAGCCTAAAAACTTAGCAGTTTAACTTTTGCTAGCTTTTTCTGGGAAAATAAGACATACTTCAGGATAACAAACAATCTGCTCTTGCATCATTTGTATTTTGTGTAGGATACTAAAATGCTTTTATTGATATTTGCTTCATTCTGCAAGGACATTAAACGTTAAGGTTAATTCTGTTTTACAACACAGGGATTAACTTCCAGCCCATAATCTGTGAATGAAGAGTTCAGAATATCACTATGAGGTACTGCATACAAGATTCAGGAAATTGAGCCCATACAGAAAACGTTTTTCCTTGATCGGACTCTTCATGAAGCATTCCATATTTGTCAAAGTATAGAATTCTGACTTACTGGCATCTTATCCTCAAGTAAAGAACATGGTACCAGAACCTGGTGAATTCATAGCAATAGTTTGTTAATATATTATTTTTTTAACCTATAAAAGCATTTAACAAATTCTTATGAAATTGCTTATCCAAGAGATCATCTGTAATAGGTCAATGTACCAAGAATTTCAGGGCTCAGAGGAGATAGAGAGGATATATAACATTAATTCTGAGATAGGATATAGATATCAGCTGACACTATAAACTCATTACCCATTTCACTATACCATTATTCTATCTGGTTAAAATGGTTTATTTTGTTGTATCAGGCACGGCAATGAACAAAAATAATAATTGAAGGATCTCACTTCAAAAGGTTCAATAATGTATTCTCAATACCAGTGTAATTTAATGTACTCCTGAAAATCAAGTTCAATTGCGGTGTTTTAATATGAGGTAGAAAAAAGCTCACAGAAATCCCATTCAATATTCAGTTTGGAATTTGCCACAGTAATTCCTTCCTCTCCTTCCTTTAGTCAGTAAGGCTAAAGCTGGGGACCCCCTGAACCTCAAATGCAAAAAAATTAAGTTACAGTCTTCCCATCACTAATGGGCGTTTACACCTAGGACTTGAACATCTAGGCAGGGTACATCAGCACATGCTCAACTAGCCAGTTTCACTGTAGCAAACAGGTTTGTAAACCACTGATAAGCCTATAAGAGAAGAATGCTTACACCAAGTTTAGGTTTGCAGCCCTCTTTGCAGTCAGAAAAGATTCTGAAGGGCAAGAAAGTTTGAGGAGCAGAACACTGTACCATACAGATTTGGTCATCCGTAAGCATTAGGCACCTCAAAAAACAGATAACACTGATTAAAGGCCAAGGCCATTCTGCCAGACAAGTAGCCTTATATTTCCTATTAAGAAAAAAAACATCAAAACTAGATCATTTCTGGTAAGAATGGACAGTTGACAGTTAGTCAAGAATGACCAAATTATTAGAAACAATAAATTTTCTTGAAGAAAGATTCACTGAAAAAAGCAAAATAAACTGGCTTCCTGGGTTATAATACCTACATGTAACCTCCTTAAAATCTTGCCTGTGCAAGAAATCCTCCTGGAAACTATGCTAAGCCACATGGAAAATCAGGAGGTGATTGGTGACAGCCAACACGGCTTCACTAAGGGAAAATTATGCCAGACAAATCTGATGGCCATCCATGAAGGGGTTACAGCATCAGTGGATAAAGGAAGACTAACTGACTTCATCTGTGTTGACTTGTGCAAAGCATTTGACACTGTCCTGCACAACAACCTTGTCTCTAAAATGAATGTGAGATGTGGATATGACCCCCAATTATTTATTCTTTCATCCATTGACTTATTTTAGGATCAAAATTATGAGATCAAAATGTTCCAATACAATATTTTCAAAGTGTAGCCCTTAAAAAAAAAATAAAATACAAGTATCATAGAAGGATAACCACTGCCACCACCATTAGGACTACTATCTCCAATGAAGAATCATGTATTCTCTCATTAGTCAAACATTTCAATTATTTTTTCTCAGCAAAATAAGAAACCAAAAGACTTTGCTCCTAATTCAGCCCATAAACCTTAAAATATCTATGTCTATCTATTTGCATAACTGTGCCAGACAGGAAGTGAGTCACTTCTGAGTGTCTTTATTTCTAGACTGTCTTTATTTCTAGGTGGCCTACTAATAGATTTTAAATGTAGAATTTTAGAAAAGTATGAGATTCAGCTACTATATATATATATAATATATATTTGTGTACTTTTTATATTCATTGTGTTAATTACCCATTAACTGCAGTGAACTGTTGTGCAACAAATCCCAATTTGTCTGCCCTTTAGAGAGCAATATGCTGATTGTCAAAACCTTTTTTTGTTGTAAAGCTGCAAGTCTATTCCTTGTCTCAGCTGTCTTGCAAAGGGGTGAAGCAATTGTTTAAAATCTAAAATTAGGTTAGTCCTTTAAGGATATATAACAGTATTCACATAAAAACATGGTTTCGAAGCCCATACTAGTGAGAAAACCCACAGCTTGGTGACTTCTGGAATAAGTCAGGACAAGAAATATGCACCCAAGTTCAACCCACCTTCTTTGTGAGTTGACTTATCCGGGCAGTCTATGCTACAGATTCATGTGGATTATTCAATCTTTCCCCATTCTTCCATTCCCAGAAATAGTTTTTAATCACTTGCCAAAGCACTGATTTCCAGAAGTGGAAGGACTGACAGATTGCCTCCCTCATAGTCTGCAGTTCTTCAGCATTACTAGGCAATAGAGTACTCTCGATTCAATAGGTATATTTTCCTAGCAGTTACGCACATTAACTTATGATTCACAGCTAAAGCATGCAGTAGACAAGATTAGTATCTTGATTAACTTAATCTTTTCTGTTAAATTGATGCTATGATAACTCAAAGATGAATTGGAACCTCTGGAATATCCATAAAATATTAAATTATGGTCTAATGATCATAATTGCAGTGCACAAGAAAAAAGATTGACACATTTAGCTATTCTAAGATAATTTAATGAAGGAAAAACCTATGTTACGTAGCATTTCCTCATGCTGAAGAAGGAACTTAATGCAGATATTTTAAGGGACAGCACATACTCAAAAACAATTTGAGTTCTTCTCAGAAGAGTAAGAAGTAGGAAAAAACCCATTGTATGATTGGTCATATAATGGAAGTCTTAAAGTTTGTTTTTGAAAAAAAAATATTGTAGATAAGTATTTATTACAGATATCTATTTTTGTTGGGAACATTTGCTGGAAGCCATCTTTCCTTTCACACCTAGAAATAAAAGGATGCTTGTCAAATACTAAAACATTAAAGTATTCCAGGTATCTGATGGAAAAAGCAACTGTTACATGCTACTTTAATTACCCCCAAAAATCATAATTCTGAATTGCAATAATATTTTATGATCAGCTAAATTAAGATACGTAGAAATTATAAACAAATCTATTGAGCTGTTTACTGCATTAAGTTTTGTTACCCTAACGATCTGGCATTTAAGACTACACTTTTATGAGCTAATAATATGAAAGCTAATGACATTCTGCAAGTAGTATGCTACGTTTTAACCAAAGTTACCATATTTTTGTCACTCCATTTGTGTAATTGCTCTTATTCATCTTAAAAGTAAGTAGTTACCAATGGGATCACCCTCTGTGATCCTCACATTAACCAAGAAGGAAGACATAAATAAGATTAGTTAGGAAAGCAGTACGTCATTTCACAGCTTTTTTTTTTTATTACTACAGAAAAAAGGAAAATCTTCAAGTAGGTCACTGAATGACACAACTGAACACATCACTGCAAATTTACCAGCTCTTTCCTTCATCCTTCTTATGGTTCTCTGTTCACAGAAAGGCGCACTTTTAGAACATAGCCACATAACTGGAAGCATATAAACTATTCTCATAAATGATCAGTTACAAAACCCATTTGACTTCTGGAATAAGTTTAAAAAAGGCTGCAGAATAAGTAATATATTTAGTCTTCCAGAAACTAAGTATCTTATATTCCAGTGGAGTTAAAACAACAGAATATTAAACCCATCCTTGTGCTGGATTTTTATTTGATTCTTCATTGTTCAAACACAGCCATAGAGCACACACAATAACGTTTTCACACTTCTTATTTCCACTCAATGATTTCCAGAACTAAAATAAATTACAATATTTCTTCTGTGATATTTTCAGTGTGACATTTAGAAAATGTGATGCATATATGCAAGATAAACCATAAACAGGGATGCCATTTGTATGACACCAAGTCTTTTTTTTTTTTTTTAAACTATATTCCAGGAACCTCTTTCTCAATTTCTTTTTTTTTTTTGTTGTTGAAAGGTTATCACCACCAGATGTTGTTAATATCAGATTAGCAACAACATCAGTATTACAAATATATATATATTTTGCTCTTTTAACAAGAGAAACAGTCTTATCATACAGGAACACTGTGGCTGATGGAATCAGTTGGAGTTACAGAAATGTTGCTTCCAAGCTTGCCAAGCCAGACTTCTAACCTAGACCCTTCACAAATACCTACAGTGATGTCCATATTGGGCCATTTGACAAAAGTAAAGCAAGTCTGATATGATTGTTCAGATAATACATTTAATTAACCTAAAA
>VXAA01001861.1:80824-113746 GCA_013399115.1 Anseranas semipalmata
AAAAAAAAAAAAGCCTTGAACTCTACTTCCAACTTACTAACCAGAAATGAGTAGTCATTTCAAGACTACAGCACAAACAGTGAAATCACATGTTGTCTTACCAAGATCACATTCCATGATTAAACAACTCATACAGCAAATATGTAAGATTCCGGGCATGCAAATTTAAAAAGCACAGATCAACAGAAGGTTCAAAGCCAGTTATTTTCTAAGTAGAGTATGTGACCATTGGTGGAAAACAAACAAACAAACAAACCAACCAACAACAACCTAAGACAGTAAGGGAAGTAGCCACAGACCAGTTTAAAGCAGTATCAGACTGTGGAAGGTCTGTACAAGGAACACTGCAGGCACTTTATACTTTTGGGTGAGATGACAGAGTTTATTTTGCTCATATTACAGTGTCCTAGATGCAGATTCCAAAACTTTACTGAGTCATGGAGAGGAGAGAGTGACCTCATGCAAAAGATTTGGCAAGGGACAGAGAAAGAGTCTAGACAGACCTCTTTTATTAAACAGTATTACTGCAGCAATACCTGAGGGCCAGAAACCAGGATGAACTCCCTTGCACCACACACTATAAATAACAAGCTTCCTTTAAAAAAAAGGAAAGCTTTATATCCAAGTGCAAAGACTCGAGAAAATGCCTATGCATTTCCTTTGGTTTACAAACTTTTTGAAAAAAAAAATAAAAAAAAAATACCAGTGACTCAGAAAGGCATCTTTAAGAGTTCCTGTTACTACTTGAAATTGTGTTAAGTAACAACTCTGTAAGAGCATTAATTTATTTTTAAATGCATTATTTGTCCGTATTTTGCTCTTCTCTTTTCCTACAGCAACAGCTGAAAGAGCTCTAATTCTGGTGGAAGACAACAGACTTAATGCGAGTAAATACTAGCCACTCCAGACATACAGATACCTGGTTTCTCTATTATTTCTCATTGGAAATTCCGTCTCAAGAAAACTGCTCTCGATGACCCTAGTGCTTTCCTAAGCAGCAGTGAATAAAGGTCACTGAGAACTAGTTCAACTGATGTTGCAGCCGATGAAGTCAGCTATAACATTTCCAAAGTCTTGCCATAGGCCTACAGGCTAACACAAGCTTGCACTATAGTACCAGCTCATGCACAGACTTTATCATCACCAGGTATTATGTTGATAGCTGCAGATATGAAGACCTTTTGCTAACACATATAGTTTCTATATTACAGAAGTTCTTATTCAAAATATACGATTAGTTTGTTGAAGTTAAACTACTGTTGATATGAAAAACTTTTGACACAGAACCAGAATGAACCAGGAACAGGCAACTAAGTACTAGCACTCAAAGTTGGTATCCCCCTGAAACAGCCACAGAGAGACAGACGGACAGCCACAGAGAGCTGAACCACCCATCCAGATCCCATTCTTCCCACCAAGGAAAACAGCTCCTGGCCAGGAACCTGTCTGATTCAGATGAATTGGGAATAGGTGCATTAAATTGACCTATCAGCCTGTTAATAACTTTCATTTTACTGTACTTGGATAAAAATAAACAGTCAGTAAAGATCTCTAGTGTTCTTGCCTGTCTTCTGTAGTCATTTTGATGCCACAAAACAGCTTTTGTTTTAATACCTCTGAACCAGGGACAGGAATATCCTTCCAGTTTTCTCCTCTACCAGTGACAGTGCTTGGTTTCCCTTACCAATCCATATTCTGTACTTTCATGCAGTTTTTCTTATACCAGCTTTATAAAAGTATGCTGTCCAAATTTATTGCTACTAGTTAAAAACTCTAAAAGCAGAGCATAACTGTATTATGCAACTTCATTAAAGCTGGTAGGGTTGAACCAAGCACATAAGCTGGTGAGGTCTCAATGCTTTGGTTTCAAAAACAAATAAAATATCCACAACCACTTCATGTTTCATTACTTCATGATATCTGTCTGTAGGTATATTTCTATGTGAACGGCTTGGTTCCTTTCTCAGTATGCTACAGAGCTTCTCCCACACTATGAACACGAGCATTTGCAAAGAAATGCCATGGAGAGAAAAGGATCAGGGCTTCCTGCTGAACTTACACTTCACACTGAGTGAACACGCTCTCAACCAGCAAGAGAAACTCACACAGTCAATTAGAAGTGGGAGGCTTGCTGAGAAACAGCTGCCTCCAACTGCTAACCAGCACTCAGCAGAGTCCCGAGTAGCACATACCAGAAGATCAGACACAGACACAAGTTTGGTGTGTTTGTAGTAAGCCAGGAGCGAACTCTAGATCAAAGAAGAAAAGAGTCACCTGACCACTTACATAAGCCCTGCAGCCTCAGTCACTTAGGAAGAAAAAAGCTTTCTTGCCAATAAAGGAAGAGGAATTATTGTGGCCAAGCCTGATTATACTCTGAAAGCAAAATGTGTTTTTTCTCCTAAGTAGCAGCTCAAACAGTTGATAATTTTTCTCCTTAACTAGAGGCATCTCCTTTCCCTGCCTCTTTGTAACATTAACTACCATTTTCCATCAACTATACATCTCCCCTAAATTAACCACAAGTGAAGGGGTAGTTGGCAGGCACCATTGACAAATCCAAAGAACAAAGTGTGGAATAAATCCTGGAGACAGAATGTTTTTGCTTCAAAATGCTTGAGAGAAGAAATTGCATGCAATAGGAAATCCTAACATCACATGGTAGACTGATATCACCATCTTCAGAAACAGAAGAGGAAGAAACATCTAGAAAGGCGTGGATATATTTAAAAGAAGGTACAACTTCAGTACATGAGACCAACAATCCTTTTGTATTTCTGAGAGGGTAGACAGGATTGATCCAGTCTTTTACTTGCTGGAATCTGAACTGTTTCTGACAGATTAATCATAGGCCTGCTGGGCAACTGGAAATGAGAGGCATTTGTGGGAGGGGAGAAATCCAAGTGCGAATAGGTAGGGCAAAGAACTCTAGCAAAAGTTAAAATACCTTTTCCAAGAGTGTCAACAGCTAGGAGTCTGGAACAATAAACACTGGGCAAAGGGAAAAAAAAGAAAAACACAGAACTATGTGATGTACCACAAAGAAGTATTTTCTTCTATTTGAAGGATTTTTTCAACCATCACAGAATGACCCAAGTGACCAATTGACAACAGTACTCTTAAAACAAAAAAGGCATAGCATCATTGCTCAGCTGAGTTACTAAAGCCATTCTTATTTATCCACAAAAAGAAAGTGAAAAACAAAAAAACATTATATGGAGTTTGGGAAAAATAAAGTTGACCTGCATCTGTGCATTAAATCACATTTTAGTGAGCAATAGAGTGCTACTGCTGGCAGCAGGTGCTCAGTCATTCACTGATCGGTATCAAATAGTTGTCAGAGTCTTTCAATCAAACATTTAAAGAACTTGAGGGGAAAAAAATAAAAGAGTCAGTTTTTAGACACAAATGATGCTGATATCACTATGGCAACTAAATCTTTCATGCATGATGCTGAGGAATGCGTTTCTGACTATCACTTGAAGGCTACTGTCACTGTATTAGATCAGTCTAGGTCTTTATTTGTCAAACGATAGTCAGGTGCTTCAAGAGTGCTTGCTGAATAGTATAAGTAGTCTTGTATTAAACAGAGCTTTAGAAGAATGGAATGTAAAGAAAACAGTTTCAAGAGTCGATCTTTATAACATTACTATCTTTGCTATTGGCCTGACAACAGTGAGCAGTAGCTAGTAGCATCAGCACAGTGGGAGATCATTTCCTAATTGGAAGCATCAACAAGAAGTCAGTACTTCTGTAACTAATACTGCCCCATAACATTAAATAAGTTAATGGCAATGCAGCATACCTGACAGAAGCAAACGTTTAAATACAAGGGAGAGGAAGGGGAGGAATGAAGAGAAGGAAAAAAAGTAGTATTTCCAGCCTCACTGTTTACTGGGATGATACATATCACACGCATTATAAAGACCACCTTTTACTTCCTGTGCAATCCACCCAATAGAATTGCAACAGGATACAAATACTCTTTGACATGTACTGTCCCTCACAACACACCTTTAAACATCAAAGACAATTTCTCCTCCTTTAAAACCACTTTTTACCTGCAGCATAACAAAATGACTTGTAGGCAAAGAACAGTACCCAGGCAGGTTGCAAACAAAAGCAGTGAGAACTATCTGCTTGCAACAGAGTCTGCTTGGCTGCTGACTTTCAGCAGTCCACAGGTTCAAGTACTAAAAGTTATCATTACCTTAAGGGAAATTATACTGGAAGTAGAAGGTAGTAGGGAGAAATGTGTTATCAGGAACAGGTTGTTGCAGTTTTACTGAAGCTTCTAATTAATTTACACTGGGCAAGAAATTTAAACAGGTCAGTCATATCACAGAGATGCAAATACATATATATATATATATATATATATATTTTAATTATCTGGGTGGATGTACTTGGTGTGTCTAAATATATAGCTACTAAGAAAGGCTGGAAGCTAACAGTTCTGAGGTATTGTCACACTGCTTAGACACATCAAAGAGAGCCAAATGACTGATTTTCAATGTTTTAGTGATATTTAGTCCAATCTGGGATGTCACCAATACTCTACAAACCACTAGAGTTTTGAGCCATGAAACAAACAACAAAAAAAGAACCAACATAATTGCATTTATTTTACAAGACAAACAGCATGTTAGGTGAATTAGGCTGTCACTTTGATAATTCCAATTGGATAGCTCAAATCTGAGCAAGTATATAGTGCTTCCACAAGCCATTCCCCCACCCCTCACTCTGAACAGCAAAAGCAAATCCTCTCAGTTCATTTGTCAGATCAGAAAAATAAAAATTAAACCCCAGGCTTCTCAGAGGCTAAATTATCACATGCTGTTGCATTAATTAGGGGACAGACTTCAAATGCTTCTCCAGTTCTGGTGACTTGGAAACACAGAAGGCCTTGGAGGCAGCTATTCCCTCAATTATCTCACTTTCTCACCATGCAAGTATCTTCTCTATCACACAAATGCTCCTTTTCCTCTCTGTACTATATTAAAACTTATCTCTGTTGAACAATGCCACAGGATCACTGGCATCTCTTCCTGCTCCCCTCCCACAGACACAAAGACAGAAAAATATTCGCTGCTGCAGATTTAGAAGGAGAGGTTAGAGACTTAGCCAATCATCGCTTACTTACCCAGAAAATGAGTGTGAAGTCTGGGGTCTGAAGCAAACAAAAAAAATAAAAAGCAAGTCCATAACATTCTTCCGACACCGTAGACTTCTTTTAGAGCTGGGGAGAGAGACAGCAGTGAGAGATCAGTATGCAGGCCCAATAAATGGGACAAAAGAGAAAATGCTTTGCTTTAGGTTTCCATTGTTAGAGAGATTCAAGTCAGAATCTCCAAAGAGACATTTGTGCAACATTTGTATAACATGAAATAAATCATATTTCCTCCATACCTTCAAAGGTAATCAACAAACCTGCTTTCTCACTCTTCCAAGATTACAGACAAAACAATGGCTTTTGAGTTATTTCTTAAAGATAACTTCCTTCATTTTCCACAGTAATTTTGTCTTTATAAGAGTCAATAGCTGTACCTTCACTAACTAAGAGGGCTCTCATTTGCGAGTGCCTCTACTCAAAGAAATAGAATCCTACCTATTTTCAGGCTGGTTTTTTTCTTAGGCTTAAATGTGGGTGGCAAACATTAGTTTGTAAGCTTAGAACTTCTATGATACACCTTTAAAGAAGAGAAAATATATATTCTCTCATCTTCATAAGAAGACTGTTTTATAAATAAAAACAATAAGGAGCCATAAAACCTGACCCCTCCCCCCCCCCAGTCATTTTAATAGAAAAGTTTCAAATCACATTTGGTCTAAGATAAAACAGAAGCCTTCTCATATCAGAGGCATTTTTAGGACTGACGTGAAAAGAAGCCTACCATTATTCTCACTTTCCTATAGAGACATACAGAAGATTTATCTGTCATCTTTGCTTTCACTTCAGAATAAAATGAAGTATCATTTCTTAACTTAGACCCAATCACAGATGGAATCCTGCTCCTCAGCATCAACTAGGGCATTTAGCATCTCATATGAGCAGATTCTTTACCTCCTTTTTCCACTACTTACTTTATCATGATTCTAGCAATGGAGAAGCAGTACAAAGAGACTTAATATCAGAGATAAGTACATACTCTTAAACTCTCTTCATTACAAGAGCTCCTAAAGGACAGAGTCAGTATTAATCACTTCATTTAATAGTAAAGCATAGCTCTAATTCAAAATGCTTTCACTCCAAAAGCTAAACTAAAACTAGGATTAGCAAGCAAAGCTAAAAATCTAGTTCCCTGCACATAGAAGGATAATCACAAAGTCACCTGGGGCTTAACATCCCCCATACCAGCACACTCCTTACATTCCAGTCTTTCCTTAGTCACACTGTAGGCCAAAGCTGCAAGCAGGCACAAGCTTATCTGCCTCCTAGAGCAGAGTCTTATTAACACAGCTGGGCTACTTAACCCCCAATTCCTCTGCACAGGGAGACACTCTCGACTGCAGTTACATTCAGGGTAGGCTAACGAGCTGAACCTGCCAGAGCCGTCAGTGTGAATCAATTAACATCTGCCTCTAGTTTTGCAGCACCTGCTAACAGGCTGGATTACTGGAGGAAGCCAGCTATGCTCTCCCAGGGTACTCGGAAGTGTCAGAGTACATTAGAGTTATAAAGCTGGTTTCCACAGTAGGGGCAGGTGGGGAAGTGGATTGTATAGCCCCTCTTGGCAAGAGTGTGGGAATGTGTATTATTTTCTGTAATAAAGTATCATGCCAGAAGTAAAAGGAGCTAATTAATGTGCTCCTTTTTTTTCACCCAACAGCAGGATATCTGGCACTTTGGCTCTCGCCTCACTCTGCATATAAGCTTTTAGATGCTCTCTGAAAGTTGAACTATCTTCTGAGGCTTTGCAAAGCCAGTCAAAGGCAGTGGACTTCCTCCTTGATTTTTGCAAATGTATATGTGTTAGCACAGGTGCTAAAAACATAGTGGTTTGTGTTCAGTTATTGATCAACCTACAAGTCATTCTCATAAAGCAGACTGTTTTGCCAGACTTCTTATCACCTGGATCAGGATGAAGCAGGCATGTACACAATGGAATGCGCATAGCAGACATGCTGTAGATTATCACAATGATCAAATGCTCTACAAGATGATGCTGTGCAAGTGGAGGACAGCAACATTTCTTTCTAAGCTTGTTGCATCTTTCTGGTAAATACAGACCCAGATCATTCAACAGATGCATAGAAAATATTATTCTATGTAATTTCCTTCCTTAGCAATTCATTCTTAAAAAGATTGTGCTTGTACAGTCTTCCCTTCTTCAAAGTTTTCCCTTTATTTTCAAGCTTTCTTTTCCTTTTTCCCCTTTTTCGTGTCCAAGTTTCATGTAGCTGGTGTGCTGATGTGAGCCTAATGATCAGTCTTGTGTAATTCTATCAAATTCTATCAAGCTTTTCTTCTAGCCACCACTGAAGTCTGGTCACCTGCTGCTCTGGGGAAGTTTTGTAGCTCTCTATACCTCCAAAATTCAGGCACACACTGAAATCACACCTAAGACATAACGGTTGTAAATTCTGAGGCTTAACTCCAGACAATACTTTCGGTGAGACGGCTGCTGATATACAATGAAAGAGAAAGTGGCTTAAAATTGCTGGGTATATTATGCAAGGTAAAATACTCATGTTGAGGTAAATTAATTGAAAATACAAAAGTTTTCTGATTTGCTGTGATCTTGTTTTGTCAATATAATCAGGAGTCATAAATCCTTCTGTGCTGATGTCCTTGGACAGCTATATTCCCTCAAACAAATAGTAAATATCCTCTTTGCCTGTTACACCTTAATTTATTTTTGTGCAATGTGAGAGCTATGAGAACAGATAAAATGAATTCTGTTTGTTTAAGAGATTCATTCCTAGTCTCATGCTTAGTTGGTGCTGCTTCTGAATTATACAGTCATGCTTACAGTTTTCCTATCACTGAAATATATCTCTTCAAAGAAGGCACATAAGAATTCAGAGGAAGAAAAAATGGCTTACAAGTCATTAAATCAGTTATGGAAAGTGTTTCTGTAGCATTAAATTTACAAATTTATTAGGAAGGAGAAGGGTAAAAATCTCAGTTAGTTTTGCTTCTTTGTCTGGATGTTGCTTTTTAAAAGATTATATAGGATATTACATCCTCAAGGAAAGTCTTGCATCAAGGAAAGGCTTCGGACTGGACCTTAGGAAAAATTTATTTCCCACGAGGGTGGTCAAACCCAGGAACAGCCCTCCTAGAGGAGGTTGATGCCCCATGCCGGTCAGTGTTCAAGGGGCATTTGGACAATGTCCTCAATAATATGCTTTAACTTTTGGTTAGTCCTGAAGTGGTCTGGCAGTTTGACTTGATGATCGACCTTTGTAGGTCCCTTCCAAGTGAACCGATCTGTTCTGTTCTGTTCTATTCTATTCTATTCTATTCTATTCTATTCTATTCTATTCCATTCCATTCCATTCCATTCCGTTCCATTCCGTTCCATTCCATTCCATTCCCTTCTATTCTAATTGCTGTAGTTAAGAATTTACAACCAGTGTCACTAGGATCTCAACTTCAAGGTGAATATACCTGCTCTCACCTTTACTGACTTTCCATATCAGTAGGAAAGCCTTGATGCAGCTTCCTCAGCTGTGGGAGTTATAATTTTGCTGCCACGTGTACAGATGACACGTTGCCTTTTACTGCAAATCATCAAGTGTCCTATCAACTACACAGAAAATAAATGGGGTATTTGTGCTTGACACTGCTGTATAGGGCCAGCTGCTGCAGAGCCCTTGCCAGGAAACCCAGCGGGAGAAGGAGTGGAAGTCCTGTACCTGTGAGAGTGCAGAGAATATCCCTCCTGGACACACATTTACTTTTCCCCTGTAGCTGTCTGTGGGGTTTGCCTGTCATCTGCCGGGGCTAGCAACCTACATTGCATGAAGGGATGTGACAGTACGCATACTTACTCTGCCTTCTGAGACATAGTTTTAAATTTTTTTTTTAATGATTGTGGCTTTCTCTATTCCTATAGGAAATGAATGAGATGAATACTTAATAAGGTTGCATTTCTCCTAACAAATCTAGGTGTTTCATTCAGAAGTAATGAACCATTTAAATTATTCTGGGTGTCAAACCTACCAGTAATGAATCATTCATACGAATCCCAAATAAATTGAAGTACCACACTGAAAGCAACTTTAGAAAATAAATACATTAAACACCTTACTTAAAGATGTTAAGAACATACATATTTTTTCAAAATAGATTTAATGACACTGTTTAAAAATAACTTTTATTTTAAATTAATATTGAAACTGTGCTTTCCAAATTCTGTCCATTACTGTGTTATTAAGACAGAAATCCAGCTATCATATAAGTGTACACCTACAGGCACACAGAGTGGAGAGGTGAGCTCTTGACAATATTTTTTTCCCATTTATATATTGAAGTCATCCATATGGAAAAGATAACATGGCTGCAAAACTTGTTGCTAGATATATATGTCCAAGGAAATAAAGTTTGGGAGAAAAAAATGCTGACAACAATAAATAAAACACATGAAAATATGATACTACCATGATTTTTTGGATGGAGGTTTGCCAGATTCTCTCAAATTCTTGTTACTCTTTTTAAATTCCTTCCCTTTTTTCATTCAAGTCTTCATTGAATCTTCTATTTTTAAAGCAGCTACCTTTGAGACAGTCTTTACATGTTCTTGATAATGTGGGTGATGAAGTTGCAAGGGTTATATATGCCTTGGACTTTCTACCCTCAGTCAGCTATTGCCACACCTCTTTTACCTCACACTAGTACTGTTATTATGGTGTCAGAGAGCAAATCTAACTTTTCAATAAATCACAGTAGGAGCCATGCTAGGTTTTGCAAGCTACAGAAAAGGCTTGGTAGGTAGAAAGACCTCATCCAAAGTTTACAGAATTCAAAGGGATCTTTGCATTAACTTATGGCAACTGGATCCAGGGTGGTTGAAATGCGCTAGCTGGTCAGGTCAGTCACATTTGTTACTTTTTTTACAGAAAGTAAAGTAATTCCAGACCTACACTGCTTAATGTTAATAACACTTGATTATATATCTTTTTTCCCTAATAGTTGTTTCTCTGTTCAAATTTATTTTTATTTTTATTCTAGATGTATTCTAAAACCTCAGACGTGGCATTTCATCTCTGAATTCTTTCCAGACTTTTATAAGCATACAGTTGTTTCTCCATTTTATGCCAGCTTTGATGCCTCAGTGACACATGAAAATCACAAGTTTTATTTTTGTTTCTGAAGACCTGTTCATGTTCAAGACTTTTGTTTTTAATCAGTTGTTTGCCAAATGTTCTAGGCTGTGCATTCCACCAGGCTTTCTCTCCTGTGACTTAGAATGTGTTAATAAAAAGGGACTTGTATCTTACATTACTTGTATCTTGTATCTTACATTCACCTGTATCTTGCACTAACCCTCTCAGGAGTGCCACATAAAAAGGATCCTTCATCCCTCACCAGCTAGGTTTGGGACTTGTCAGAGCCACTGTCCTTCGTATTCAGCCTACACATATGTTTTCCTCCTCTGTAAACTAAAGTTTAGGATCAAATGGAAGAACTGAACATTACCTGGATCTTCTCTCTCTAAGGACTTGGAAGCATATCCTTGCATCCAAACATCTGACATAATTCATGGATCTGGTAGCAGAAACTTGATTTTTATTCAGTTTTTAAATTCATGCTTTGGTGCAGATCATAAGTGCTAGCAATTGCAGAGCTTGGTGTACCTGTACCAAGTTCTACAATCACTACTGCTCTTTCCCTGTGCAACACAAAGGTTTTACTGCAGTGGAACATACAACTTCCCTCTGTGCAGAAGATGTCTGTTAGGCTGCAAGGCTGTAGTAGGGTGGTCTTCCCTCATACCAAAATCAGCTGAGGTCAAGATGGGAGAAAAAGAGCTACTGACAAAGTCCTTGCGGCTTCTTGTTTTTGTGCCATTTAGAAGCAATTTTTTGTGTCCAAGTTCTGCTTGTTAGGAGTGAGTTTGCTACCCTCCCTCCTTGCAGGCACTGCAGTCCCCTATACAACCCTTGATTGCTCAGACAAAGAATCCATTCTTTGGCTGAAAATACTTAAACTCTTTGATATGAAGCCAGCCAAGAAAACTAATGCCTAACTGAATCAATCTCTCAGCTGCAAAATGAAAAGCATACTAGATTAGAATGGAAAATAAGAGTAGAGGTGACTTTAGAGCCATGATTTTTTTTTTTTCTGCTTTTGTCAGTGGAAAAACTATAATTTTTCTTTATGTTCTCCAGTGACAAAACATGATTTATAGCCAATTTTTTTAAAGTGTATTTATAGTTGTGCTCATGAGAGGTGCCACACTGACAGCTTTCTAGGCTCCACTATTCTGTTAAAATACAGTTAGAGCAGAGGCAATGGTGAGACCTCTTTTTTTTTCTTTTTTTTTTTTTTCCCCCATTCCTTAGCTCTCTCCTCCAATGCGCTGCACAACAACTTTGCACCCTAGGCTTGTTAGATACTTAATAACGGCCAAAGGATTCTCAGGGGTTTAGGCTCAGGAAGAGACTATCATCATATTCCTAATGTCATTGCAAGTTTTCTCTGCATAGATGTTCATGCTTTATGATATAACCATATTAGCAACAGGGTAGAGGCAATGGTCTCTCATGACAGAAAACTGCAAGATTAACTATAGTTCAGGGTGAAACAGTTAACAGTTAAATTCGGCAGCATTTACCACTGTAAATAGCTGATTTGGTATTGCTATATCACTGAGAACAAATACAAAAATTTTGAAAGTATAAAATCATCTGTTTTTAGAGAAAAGAGAAATAAAGCTCACAGCTTATTTGAATGGGTTTCAAGCTAAAATCCTGCAACTTTCTGCCTGCCTCTCAAGGTAGGACCAGTTTGTAGTTACTTGACTTCAGTCATGTGAAATGCATAGTAAGTGGCACACAGTTTTCAGAAAAATGAATTAATGTCAGGAATTTTATATATAATGAATATCAATATGACTCATGAATGTGAGTTCTCGTGTGTGAAGATTGCAGGTGTGAAAAACAGAAATATGCTGCATTGTCAGTTAGAAAGTGTACTTCTCATGCAATTTTCCCCAACTGGAATCTTTACCCAGTTTTCTTTTATCTGAAAAAAAAAAAAAAAAAAGAGAAGAACAACAAAGCAAGCTGATAGAACTTATATGATACAGGCAAATAAAAAGGTACAACCTAATATTTAGAAGAAAAAATCTACAGGAAGATTATAATACCTACAGGAAATTATAACCTACAGGAGATTATAATAAGTAAATTCATATTTTTTTTCCGTGCTGTGTAAAAATACATATTTAACAATCCTGGATAGTATTCTGTGAGTAACAGGTTGTCCCAAAAAACTGTACTCATAAACACATAGAGCCATGATTTCTGATACCCACAGTGCAAGTTGCTGCAAAGGTTTGAGGAGCGCTGCCTCTGCAGAGCACACAGTGAAATACGCACACAGACTCTTTACCTTCTGAGACAGTTAAGCTGTGCCTGAAGGAATTTGGCTCAGGTTTAACAACATGTGGGTATAATAGCTGTCAAATGCAACTGTTTCCAAAGTTTTTGTATAATATAATATGCTGAAAACACTTATGAAATGTTCTATATCAAAACTGATATACTTAATGAAAGTATTGGAGTGGTTTAATGTCACAGGTAATCAATCAAAAAAGACACAGAGAGCAATTTTATAAAATTTTAATTACTGTAGATGGATGAAAATGTAAGATATTATATATATATAGCTGACTTTTAATATTAATGATGATACTTAAAAAGAAAGATATCTTTGCAGCATTTGGGAGAAATGAGAAAATGTGTTTTTAGCAAGACCTATGCTAAAGAAATATCATTTTGCCTAAAAGAAATAAAGTGTCAGCAACACATTAAGCTAATAATGTAGCAATTATTTGGAAAATAATTCCGATCAATATATTTGCCACTTTCTTGATAAGAAGATTAAAGAGCATAATAAACAGGAATAAGTGTAGTGACATAAAGATCATATATGTATCAACAAAAGTTCCAATGCAGAGAAGGAATAACTTCAGTGAAACCTGTTCTTCTGTTGAACGCTGATTCTGATCTTAGTTACATTGCTAAGTGTTAATTCAGCAGAATTCAGCTCAGTGACACTTAAGAATGAAGGTTAAGAAATCAGAATCATTTCCCCTTTTCATGCTATCATCTGAACTTGAAGAAAATGGAGTCCATCTAACTAAATATGTTAAAATCTTTGTAGTTAGATTAATGGCAGGGATCCCAATATAGAAGAAATACATCGGTTGGCATATAAAGGCTAGTATTGTTTGGATAGTACTAGCAACTGTTAGCCATCTGTATGTCCTTTCAGGGGATATCACTGTAGATGTCATTTTGGTGGAAAGCCATAGGAAATCTTGGGGTCTGTCTGGCTTTGAATGTCACCCAGAAGACCATGCAAAAGCAAGAAATATGTGCAGCCACCAAAAACGATTATTCTAAACTGTGAATTAGAGCTGACTCACAGTTATAGTTTATCCACAGAGATGAAGGACTTATGGTATTATAGGTGCAGGAAAAGAATCAGATTGAATTTTCTCTGTTTCCCTGGATTTAATAGAATAAACTAGCATCAGATGTGACATGCTGCAGCTAACAGAATGAATAATGTCCTACATGTGTAACCACATGTTATTGGCTGTGTTCATTTAATGCTAGCTAATCCTTTGGGCCATCTGCAACATGCTACAAAAATATGGAGAAGAAATCAGCCAACCAAAAAAATCTATTATTGTACAATCATATTGTCCTTATGATACCACCTGAAATTAAAAGTCCCACATGAAGCTACAAGGGCAAAAGTAATGTTAACAAAACATGCTGAAAGAAGCATGGAGTCTAATAACTATCAGGCTTTTTCTAAAGGTATCTTTCCTGATTATGAATTTGGGTAGCAACCCTATTGAGCAATTCACAAATAATTCCAGTTTTCAGGAGGATTTCTTCACTGTCAACATAAAAAATAAGTATGTCTTTGCTTATATAGCACCTCATGATACTAGAAGAGTCAAAATTATTTAGCTTATGCTTTGTCAGAGCTTAGTTATTAAAAATTCAAGAGGATTTATTCTTTTCTAAGGACCACTGAAAATATTGAAGTAAAATTTCGTTATCTGAAACAAAATAATCTATTGAATGCAATCTACATGGCAACTTCTTTAAAATACTTTTTCTTTTATTTTGCACTCTAAAGGGAAGACTTCTGCCGTAATCTGAGGGCCTGACTCATATCACATAATTAATAACTCTGTGATTTTCAACCGTCAGTACTGTCACATGGTCAAAAGATTCAAACAATGCAACTATTCAAGCATTGACACCACTGATTAATACTGCAGCCAAATTTTGACCCTTGTTTAAGCTTTCCAGAAGATTTTAGATAATTAAACTAGCTGAATAACTGAAAAAAAAAATTCTCTGGACTCTCATGATTGCCTTTTATCCATCTTCATTATAAGTGTCTTTTATGAAGATGCACCTGTGTTCAAACTTACAATTAACAGAAAAATTAAAAAGATCACAAACATAGGTAAAGAAAAGGGATGTTGAAAAATAACCTGGAAAAATAAGATGTGGGTAGGCCATGGTCAATAAAAATAAAGATAGTGCCAGCAACTGTATTGATGTTTTATTCAAAAAGGGAACATAACTGCTCTACAATCAAGTAGCTCAGACATCTGTACGAAATAGGATGTATATTCTCACTTCAAGGTCATAATGCTACCGTTAGTAATATAATCAAGCACCATATTTGATGAAAAGAAAATTGGGAAGTAGGAAGCCCAAAAGGCAAACAGCCATGAGTGCATGAGAAATTGTCCACAATATGAAAGAATTTGAGAATGACTTCCACGACTGACTTCTTAGAATGGCTTAGAAAAAAAAGTTAAGTTTGCTAAGGCTTTTTGTGTGGATGTTTCCTGTGTTAAGAGACTATATCAATCTCTGGTATACTTTACAAGTGACTGATCAGAATTCCCAGAGATTCAAAGATTGAAAAGGCCAGGAGGCCTTGGATCATCCTAGTCCAATCTTCTGTGTGATAGAGAAGGTAGAACTGCTCTGAATTTGTATATTCCAAATCATGTTTCCTTGTTTCAAATTATACCCCTAAATGTAAAGAGAATATGACTGGAGTCCTTGGGGCTAGTGAAATAAAAGACTATGTCAGCATAGTGAAAGTTTCCTTAGTCTTTTCCACAGTGGAAGATGAAAGCATCACATTGTTTTAACTCAAAGACCAGAATAATCTGATCCCTTTAAGGAAGAGATGCAGGAATACTCTCTTTCTAACAAGTAAAATATGATCTTCCCACAACTATGTGAACTCTGGTAAATAAATTCTTATTTTTAGGTTGTTCTGGATCATTCTATTGGTCACTATAGAAGACTGATCAGCTATCAAAAAAACAGAAGTTATTTTACTTCTTTTGACAATATCTATTTGACTTCTCTCTATAACCCCTACAGAAAGACTTGCAGATGCCATGGAAGAATTACTGCAGTCCTTGCCGAGAATATCTAAGATATCGTGGTCCAGAGCCAAACTGACTGCTTCTGATGAGGGAGGCAGTCTCTTTGTCCCACATTAACAGGCACTTTGTTTCTTTGTTAATTGTTCGTCACTCTCATCTGCTTATTTTCCATTGATTTAACATTTATATATTACTGATAAACCTTTTTTGCCCTAACTTGTATATTTAAAATATAAAGATAGTCTTTCTTTCTTTTCAAGTCAAGAGTGCTTGATGAGTCTGATTTGTTTAATATGGTTTTATCAATTAGAGTAATAAGTATGAGTAGTCTCTTACCTATTCGACCACATGTTCTTTTGTTGTTGTTGTTGTGCAGTACATTTTCTCTATGTTAGGATTGCTGGCTTGGGAAGACATTTGTGTTTTTATCAAAGACAGTTATGCTCATTGGTTTCCTTATTTTCTGTTGTCAACACTACAAAAGGTTGTGCTATTTGACTTTCCAGGGAATGATCTTATCTACTTGAAGACTTGGACCATTCTGAAGGTGGCATTTTCAGAAATGCTTTTGCATTGCAAACAGATCTGGCAAATAAGTTTTTTACTTTTTCTTTTTCTATTTGGTCCTGATGGTAACATGAAATGGGCTAATTTTGTCAGAAAACCAAGACTACTGTTAGTTCCTGCCATCACATATACACACTTTGGCTTATTTATTCATAAAAATGAAGTGAATGCATGCATATAGTTACTAATGCACAGCAGCTATTCCTGACGGAAATCTTATGTTCATACTTTTTCTGAAATAAGTCCCTTGCATGGATTTAATGTAATCCAGCTGTATTAAGCTGAGCTGTTCACATAAGCTAAGCTGATGTTCACATTCTAACAAAAGTAGTTCGTTAAGAATTACTAATCGTGTCTAAATTATAGTCAGAAAAAAATATACTGCAAATGATCTTATATTCCCTAAAGAAATCTAGTAAGTTTGATTAGGTGGAATGTTTTTATGCTCTAGCTGTGACTTTAAAAAGGCACTTTTTTCTTTTTGCAAGAAGAAAACAAAAACTGTGGTAGTTCAGTTGTCTACTATGGACCAAGTGGGAAATTTATACTTAGATATGGGTTAGCAAAACTGTTAAATCAAAAAATTACTACTGACATTCAAGCAAAAGCTAAGAATAATCAAAATCTCTTTTCTTTAGGTTAATGAGGACATAAATAAAAAGGACTGATGTACACTGATGTTTCTTATTATATATGAATAAAAGTAGAGAAACTGTTCTGAGTTTGACTGGTATCTCACAGCCACTAAGAGTACTATACAGTTCCTACTGTTTTTCATTTTAGGAAGAGTTGTCAATACTACATGTAATATCTGTAATACCTGCAGCACCTCTTTCATTTGCAAAAATGTCCAATTATTTACAACAGAAACCAACTCATGACATTGTCTTCCCCAATAAGAATAAAAAATGTCTTGCAATCCTCAGTGCAAAATGTCCTCTATTAATGATAATCCTTATGGTTATTTAGCTTCCCTAAAGTAAACAAACATACAGTGGAACTGCTGTCAAATTATTTATCCTCACAGCAAAGGCCCTGTGGTACATCAGCAACAATTTATTTTGCAAAGGGAGTAAAGAAATAAAATAGGACAAAATGTTTAACCACTGTTATGCAAATTTAATATACTGCTCTGATAAGACATTCTAAGGGTGCAGTGTATTTTGGGATTTAGATTTTGATACTTTACTTTGAGAAATCAAATATTGATGAACTTGGGAAAGAGAGAAGAGCTTGTATATAAGCTGCACATGACATATGAACGGAAAATAACAGAGGCTGATTACAGAGCTAGTGATTTTTTTTTTTTTAAGCTCTACAGCTCTGCAGTGATAAAAGAAATAAGGACATAAGCAATGTCCTAGTGCAGACCACTTGTCCATCATCATGCCCATCCCCTCTCTGACAGTGGCAGAAGAAGTTATTTCAGGAGATCACAATAGCCTGGCCATTTTTTTCCCCTCATATTCCTCCACGTCTGCAGTATGGAGTTAAGGATGTTAGCTGGCATATCCTACCAAGATTTCTTAGTTTCCACGTGTATTACTGTCAAGCTGCTGCCTATGAATGTGCCCAAGCTATTTCTGACCCTGCTGTTACAGCTCCCTCCACAGCCTCCCATATCAGCAAGTTTGCTACCTGCTGCATAAGGTACTTTCTTTTAGAAAAGGTGATTGCTTTAATGTAGGTAAAGTGCCCCTACAACACAGGAGTCTACTGTGTTAGTGAAGTCCTTTTCTTTACAGACATCAGCCAAATGAAGTATAAAAAGGGAAAAGATCTTCTTAATGTTCCCTGGAGGTAGGCAATAAGCTGGGAAAGTTCCAAGAAGCATCAGATAGGCACATGTTTAAATATATGCCACTGCACATATGCTCCTAATTCCAGGCAACACATTTTTCTTGGAATTTGCTCTTTGTTCTCTGCAATAGGAGGACATTGTCAATAATGGTCAGGCCTTAGCAAACACCAACAAACCTAAGGTTGTGGACAATAGAGGATGTTAATTTTCACCTCAGGTGCTAGATCTCTCTATTTGTGGGGAGCCATACAAAATACTACCTTGTGTCCTAGGGCAGAACAGATGCATTAGCACAGCTGCACTAAATAGGTTCACCTCTCAACAGGACTTATTTCAAGCACAGCACTACTGTACTTGACACAGTTATCCCCCTTTTTGCTCCAGATCCATCCTGGCTGCTGCTAGAACTCAGCCAAGCTTTCACTACTTCGCATACAGCCCTACCAATTTCAGAGGGGTCAAGATTTCACCCAGGCTGACAATGAAGCACAGATCATTGCACTGAGCATTTATATTGGTAGTCTATCAGTGAATAACTACATACAGAGGCTTTGAATCAAGTTGGTGTGGAGCATCACATACTGACCCGTTCACAGCAAGAAGGGATTATACAACTTGCTAAGTCACCTGAGTGATAATGACACTCATAACTGCTTACATGTATAAAATGTTTACATAAATAAAATCATCCAATTTATATTGATCTCATAATAGACAAGTATGAATACTGCTCTGAAATCACCTGTTGTAACACAGAAAGAATTTACAAATTTCCTGACACGGAAATTACAACATCTATTTGCATTACTTTATTCCTGCTACTTAATAGTTTTTGGTTTTTTTTTAATTACCTCTCTCCTTCTGCCTCCTTATTTTTTCCCCAGCCATTTGCTAATTTTTCCTCCTTTTCTGTCCCTCTTTCCTTCGCTGTTCTTTTTTTTTTTTTTTTTTCCCTAGCATAAAAGTTATCCAAAGCCTTTTCATTTACCTGTTGTTGCTGTCTGCCATTCCCAGCCCATTCACTACCTATTGATGAGACAACAAACAATCACAGAGAAGGGTTGGAAGGCTAAAGCAGCGGCACGGAACAGGGCATGTGGTAAACAGGCAGACAGAAAGATGGACACCAAAGGGAACTGAAGTTTATACTTCTGGGAGCGATCAGAGGGATTGTGACTGCGGTTTTTAATGGCAAACTTCTGACCCCTTGGCCATGTACTGTTCTGAAATCTGTCTGTCTCGCATTTAAATCAGAAATTTCCAGATTTAGGGTAACAGTGCTGATCAAAATTTAGTGAAACTCTCGGAGAAAGCTTCAAGTTCTGTTGAACTTTCATGATGAAAGCTGTTAGTCAAAAATTTCTCAGCAGCTTGACTGCAAATGTGCAAGTTGTTGCACTTCATGTTTGATAAAGAACGTAGCAAATTATTTAGGAGAAGGGATGGAGGACAAAAAGGTTAATGACAGACTCACTTTTGAAGATGAACTATGAATTAATGGATTCAGTTCAGACACTGTTGGTCACGGTCCAATGGTAATTCATTTATAAAGACAGTTATCTCATCATCAGTTTTAAACACGAGAATATCAGGAAATGGCTTCTTTAAATTAAAACTTGGGAACATTGTATTCAGATTAAATTATTGTTTAAAAGGCATCATAAACTTAATAAAAGTATGACATGAGATATTGTAATTTATGCAAATGCAGACAATCACAAGCAAATACTGTTTCATGCTTTCTGATGCTTTTAGTTTTTGCTTTCTGATGCTTTTAGTTTTTGCTTTCCGTGTTAGTCACAGAAGCCATTTTTACATCATGTTGTTCCAGAAGCCTAATCATAGAGGGGAAAAGGACAGCTTATCAACAGTAGATAAAAAAGAAATAAAATAAAAACCCAATTAGCAGCTTTGCGCTATACTTAGCTTTCCTAGGTTAGCATGTTGAATGTTGATGAACTACTCCTCACAGTAGGTTTCCCACCCATGTCTCTTAAGTTTTATTGGACTGTGGTAAAATCAATGAAAAGGAAGAGAGAGAAAGCAAGAAAAAAGGTAGGAAGAAAAAAAAGTAAAGACTCCATAAAAGAGACTGAGCATCAAAGGCAAATATGGTAATTATTTTCCGAAGTTCATGGTGATGAACAGTCTTACGTATGCAGGAAAGGGAAAAAAATATGAATCAGCTAACAGATTCTGCAATTTTTTTATTTCTTTTTCTATATATATATATATTTTTTTTTTTTGGTCTTGTTGGCTCTAAGAAACTGGAGGGTTTCTTATGATGAGATACGCCCTGTCTGTTGTATGCCATGGCCCTGACCTCACTCGTAGCAATATTTTTTCTGGCCCGATTGTCCTTGGGAAGAAGGACATTTGCTGTTCCAGCACAGTCCCCGATGAGAGGTTATTTTCAGTACCCGTCCCTCTTTCTCATCCCACCTGGGCACAGCAGTGGCTTTTGCAATTACGTGCAAGCACAGGCTCCTTGTGCTCAGCTGCAGTGTCTGAGCTGCTTTCTACATACACGTTCACCAAGAAAGACATAAATTTGGCAGAAATACAAATATTTCTGTGACCATGTAATTAAAATGCATGTGCTGATGCTTACACAGGAAATTCAGCTTTTTAAAAATTCTGCATACTAGACTTTGTAAATGAAAAAATAATGGTCTTTCACTTGGAGTTCTGTAATTTGATTTACAAATCTAATTACAGTAACATATCAGGTTTGTTATCGTGGGTAACGAGGGAGAGGGTGTCACTGTGCCGTGAAGGCCAGCAGCTACTTGTGGGCTCGGGCCTCCCCGGGGGCAGCCAGGCAGGGCCTGGCAGCCAGGTCCTGTCCCACCGCCCCAGCCGGCAGCAGGGTGGCCGGGGGCCCCAGGCACCTCCCTGGGGACAGCGCTGGGCCAACACCAGGCTGTGGGCATGCAGGTGAGCCCAGTGGGGTGAGGGCCATGGCCAGGCAGGGCACGGCTGTGGGGAGTTGGAGCCCGGCCCTGCTGCGGCCTTGCTGGGGCAGGGGCTGATGGCCCCCGGCTGGCGTGGGGGCCTGGGCCTGGGCAGATGGGGGAGTCCTGCAGGTGGGCAGGGATGGTCAGGGCCCATACAAAGCGGATAAGTACATCCAAAAACGTAGTTAGAGGTAGCAAGTGATAATGTGTTCAAAACGTTTACCTGTTCCATTCTCCAGTTCTTAGTCCATTCCATGTGCTCTTATAAAAAAGGCAAGAGTATATTTTGTCTTCCCCTGGCATTCCGCAGAGCAGTGGCTTGATAATCCCCCATTTGTCCTGGTGATGGCAGTCTGGTCTTCATGGCCTCGGCTATTACTTAGGACTCCACAGTTTTCCTGAAGAACAAGAGTGGGTAACAGGAATAGCAGCTGCACGCAGGAAACATGGAGGAGGAAGGCAGCACTTCTATAGCTGGAGGGCCAAGCACCCGATGCACATCAACTGAGACTGCAAATAATGAAGATGTCACTGGAAGAATGGTTTTGCCAAATAAAAGGTTACAGGAATCTTTCATAATACAAGCTGATAGGTAATTTGCTAACAATATCTTTCAATTACACTGACAGGCAACAAGTTTTACTAAGTTCTTTTCCTGACATCAGCGTCGGAGACAGGACTGCTAACTGCAGGAGTCTGCTCTTTTTTATTTCACCGCAGAGTTATGATTGCATATTTTCTCTCTTAAAAATGTCAATAAAGTGAGCTACCCTGCTCTGACAATAGTTTTTTATTATAGGATATATATAAAATTATCAGCAACAGGAAATATTTTTGAATTTGCAAAAACCCTGAGAAACAGACAAGTTTCACATTTTTTTTTTACAAAGTTCTGCTAAACAATTTTCGATAACCCATGGCTGAGGTATTTCCTTAAAATATTAGAAGGATAGCTAGTCTTCTACAACGTTTTAAGTACCGTGCATTAATCTTGGAACATATGCAGTGCCTAATATTTAAACACTGTAAATTAAGATTCAATTCAGTTGATATTAAACTATGACTAAGAAAAAAAAAAAGTAAGTACAGAGATTTTTATTTTCTTTTGGAGAGTAAAGCTTTATTATGTGACATGGTTTAAACAGAATACTATAAGCAAGAGAACTGAATTAAGTAAGAAAGTCACCTATTGACAGAGGTGCAAAACCTGCCTAGAGCCTGTGATAAACACTTAGAGTCAAACTCCAATTTGCCTCTTGGGGAAAATGCTCAAGCAATAAAACTAGATTCAAGTGTAAGTTGTTATAATAATATAATGTGATGGCCACATTTTATATATGCTAGAAGAAACACGATTTTGATGGTGTGCTTACAGTTACTGAAGTTGCAGCAATTTATACTGCTCTCAGTAACTAAGTATTGCAGTCAAAAACATAAGTTAATAAAAACAAGGAGGTTTAGACCTTCTTAAAGTAGAAATGGAAATAAATGTAAATGTAGGTCATTTAGAGCTTTCCAGAATGCCACTATAGATCTGGGACATATTATGAAAAGGTGATAACCTGGTGTTTAAGAGACCCCATAAAATCCTCACAAATGGCAATAGTACCTCAGCACAGAAAATAGTGGCAACACTGCCTACTTAGGTGTGGCACTAATTGTACCTTAGTAAATATTAAAGGCCCAAGGAAAAATTTAAAAAGTAAGGAAAAATAAAGGAATGCACCAATCAGGATTTTTAACTTTAGCATTAGAAATGGGACTAATTTGACCCAATGTAAACAATGACATTACAGTCATCTACAAACAAATCAGAAAACGTGTTTCTGTTGCTGAAACACAGGTGTTTAAGAACATCGCAGGCACTGTGGGGAATCCACTTTGGCATTCAACCCATTACCCTGCACTGGCTTTACAAAGAAGTATTTCGCTTTATAAGGAAATGCACCTTGTAAAACAAGTCTGATGTTGTATCTTCCTGCTTCTTACCAAAGGGGTACTCGACATGTACTAAGCACTTATATTTAAATAACTGAACAATGCCCTAGCTGCCATCTCATGAGTCAATCAAAAAGAACAGACATTTCTGTGTCACAATTGATCGTACCCAGTAGCAAATATCAAAATAACCCTACACCTTAGAAGTGCCTGTTGTCTGCACTGACTATAAAGATACCAAAGCAAATGCCTTGCAGAGCTAAATCCCATCCCAGGTAATGATATAAATTTCACTCCAAACAGCCAGCTAAATTTTTCTGATTACTGTGATTCCCTGTATCATCTATTCAACAGTGCCCTTTAGAAAGACCCATGTTTTCTGGGAAAAACTGCAAGATGCTTTCCCATACTTAACAAATTAGCAGCTGAGCAAACAAATACAGACAGTCCAATTCAGAGTGTTGGTCTTCCCTATTTGTCATCCATTTTTAAAAAACAGAGACGTTCACGTAAATAAAGAGTCTCTTGAAAGACCTAGTAGAGCTGTTTGCAAAACATCAAGAGACTTAGTGTTTGGTCATCCTGACATAGCTGTGGTTTGGAGTTGCATAACACAGGGGTCGCATAGCAGTAGAGCAGGCTTTCCTAGCGTGGGTTAATAAAAAATGCAATATCCAGTTGGTTGTTGTTTATTTATTTATTTATTTTTAGTTGGTTGTTTATTTATTTTTAGGAAATGTAAGTGGCAAACCAATTTTTTAGGATGGGTGGTAAAATAACATCAATTTTCTGACAACAGCTCTCTAGTTCAAATTTCTTTTGTTAGAACATTTTCTGAGACACTCGGTTCCCTTGCCACCACATCTTAACTGTATCCCCAAACAGATTAACATCATGGCAGGATAGCATGTTATGTAATGATTTTAATAACATTTATTCATGAGATTGTTACTCCTCCCAGCCTCAGCCTCAGGGTCTGCTAAAACACCATGTAGTTCATTAGCAGACACACAGAGAAGTCAATGAGGCAGATACAATGTGTAGATGAAAAAAAAATCATCAACTTTAACTCTTCTCTAACCTTTTAAAACCCGTTTATAGGCTTATTTAATACTAAATTTCAATAATGGGCATAGTGTTTCAAATTATAGATAATTAGGAACAATGAAATACAAACAAATCATGTACCATGAGGTAATTATGGGACTGGGACATTTAGCAAAGAGGAAAAAAACAAAACAAACAAACAAAAAACAAACAAAAAACCACAACTGAACACAAAAATAAAAAGGAGAAAGATATCAGGTGAATTTCTATAGAATAGTTCTTAAAACATTTCCTAAGATTTTGTGTAAATATTAATGTAAAAATGTACAAATAGATATTTATCCAGAATCATTATCTCATATTTTAAATTGAATTTATATTGAAGTATATATTTTCTTAAAAGGTAACTTGTAGGAAAGAAAAATAAAAAAGGTGGGGATTGTAATCTCTGCTGTAGCTATGAATAATCTGTACTTGTCCATAGAATGATCTTTTGCATAATGAATTTTACAAACACAACCAACCTGTCCCATCCATACCTATATGTGAAGTGGTATGTCATAAGAAAAGAAACTCCAATAATAAAGTTATGTGCCACTTTGAAGAGTTAGATGTCTTAATCTGTCAGTATACACTCTATATCCAGGCTTCTGTCCATATTCTAAATTTTAAGATTTGTTGATTATTTCTGGAACAGACTACTTTTTTAAAAAATATACCTAATGCATATATTGTCATGATTATCATTATTTTACTGATTAATTTATTTTCCAAACTAAAAAACAAGGAACTATCTCCAAGAAAAGGTCCAAAAGTAGATGACCACTTGACTACATCTTCATGACAAAACTCTCTGGTGGTAAAGTCATTATTCTGTATAAGTATGTTTGATCTGCTGGTCAAGGAATAATTTGGCTAGGGAGTATACAAGGAGACTTTCATACATTTACCAACATACTGTTCAGTGTTTACCTCTTGCGAAAATTGATTTTGCTGTCTAATCAGTTTTCTGCATCAGAACTCAGAAACAAAACAAACAAAACTCCTCACTTCTCTGTCAACAGTTCTTTCATCCAGCATGAGACAAATTAATTGTCTTGGTTTTAAATGATCATTTAACCAGGTCTTCTGTTTCACAAGGTTATGTGAAACAAGGTTATGTGCTCTTTCTGTAGCAGGTTATACAGTTGTTCATAGGACTCTAATTTTTTCTAACTTTAGTCATAATAATTAGTTCCGTGCATATACTTTCCCTTTGCCTTGTTTTAGATCAGGTTACACTTCATTTTCAGAAATCAGAAATTGGCTTCCAATGTTTCTGTTCATGAGAATAGCAAAAGGATCTGCTTCTGGTGTTCTCCGATGAACAAAGATCTGATCCACCATCTTAAGGAATCGTTCATGGAGAGTGATTCCTGAACAGCCTAGATGCTGAAGGAGCATTCAAATTCTCCCACCCTGAAGATAGAAAAGTCTGCCAGGAAGTGTTTGGATGTGGGAGATGCAAGCTGCTGCCACCTGTTTTTTTATAATGTTATGGTGACCTAATTTATTTGAAGAGCACCATATGGCTGTACAAGCAATTCTGTGAACAAGGCTGGTGTCAAATACAAAACAAGTATAGTAGTTGCTACCCTCAGCCAGGTTAGATTTAAGTAATGTCAACAAAATCTAGAAACGTAAATAAACCAAGCCAACATTGAATGAAGCTTTAGTTTCAAAGCTCTCAATCACGTGTGCCAAAAGCTGAATTAAATCAAATCTGAAAACAATAATAAGAATGAAATCACCTAACATTTGGCAAATAGGATTTAGGTTTTGAGTTGGAATAGAAAGCAGAGGCAAAACACAAACAGAAAATAAAGGCCGAAGCAGAGCCAGTGTGGCATCTGCCAGAGTATCCCATTGACCTCTTATGGTTGGCATCCTCCACTGATTGTGTTTTAGTGAAAACTAGCCAGAATACTTCGGACTGCAAGGTAGCAGTGGAAATAGGTAACCAAACATATGTCAGTATTTGTGACATGCCTTGCTATGACTTAAGCATAACATGATACATACCCACTCTGGGAAAGTCTGCTCTGTCTTGCCTTTGGCTAAAAAGAAATGGTAATCCTCCTATCTCCTAAATATTCCTATGAAAATAAATGAAAAAATATGAAAAAAAAAAATCAAAGAAATGAGGCAGTAGAAAGTAATAATTAAGAAAACCATCACATTTGTCCTCAGTTTATCCAGGTGATACAAACTAGATGTAGGATCTGTATTTCTTAAATCACTTTTTTTTTTTTTTTTTTTTTTTCTTACCGGGACTACAATCCCACATTTTCCTTTGGGTTAACAGCAATAAAAAAAAAAAAAAAAGGAAAAAAAAAAAGAAAGAAAAGAAAAAAGCATTTCCCCAAATATTTTCCAATTAATATGAGAGCAAACTATTTCAAAGGCACTGGATCACATAAGCACTGATGTGTACATCAGTGTCAGATTTTTGCTTCATTTGGTTTGCATTTGTACTGGACAAACAAACAAAGCCCTTGTATTCCTTCATATAGACATCACAATCTAGAATGCACAATGGGAGGAAGAAAAAAGTATTAGTATCATATGTTAGCCTAAGCAGGTTAGAAGCAGTCCTTGACAGCATCAAGAGCTGCTCCTCCTGAGCACAGCAATAAATAAATAAATAAACATTGCTTTTTTTTTTCTTTTATGACATTAAATTCAACAAGAGAAATGAAGACAAGTAAATAGGATCCATCAAAAACTTTAAGCTTTTCATCCCAGAAAATTTCAGACCTAAAGTCTTTTTCTGAGAAACCACAAACTTTCCTTTCCACTCTGTACAAAGCCAGATGATGACTGTAAAAATTGCCTCCTACCCATCTGTTCATTCAGCTGGTAAGTGGCATCCTTCTCCCCATTTTTTGATCTTTTTATATAAAATGCAAATTTTCAGGCCAGGAACCTGAAATGTTTAGAATAAAAAACCTTAGCCTTGAAAAAAAGTATTGACTCTCAGCAAAGAAGTGTTCTTCATGTAGGTGCCCAAGGATATAAGCATACTAACTTAATATGCCATCCATGATGAATCACTGAAAACATCAGCAAAGAGAGATTACTCCATGTCTGATCTTAATTTCACTTTGAATTAGAAATCTGATACCTTATGTAAGCTACCTCAGGGAACATATGCCATCAAAGAGCAATGAAAAATGTTGAATATTCTGTGGGTAGAATTCACTGTTATAGCAGCTTCCCAAGGGAGCAGACACAAGTTTTCAAGCATTTTCTGAACATTAAGAACTTGGCAGTATTTTCAAACCCCACCAGAGAAAGCTTATCTTACCCATCATTTGCTTAACTTCTTGTTAGATTGCAGTTCCCATCTTCAGTCAATGGGGAAGTCTGGCTTCTTTTTTGGACTTAAATAAGCATCATTTTATTGTGCATCCCGCGTATTGTACAGAAGAATATTTATTCAACTGAGCCATTAAAAACATACTTAAAAGATTCATAACTACAGCAAAACAAGGCAGCAGAGAATGCAATAAAAATATCCAGTTTCTTGAGTCTTGAAGGTGGTTGTTTTGGGAAATGTTTGGCTACGTGACTAATGTACAAAATAAGACATTCCTTCAAATCAGTAGTTCTTCTGAGCTCTGTAATTTTTCATATACTTCATTTTTTTCCTGCATAAGATACGTTTTTAACATTGCTAAGCACCTTTCACTTATGTAATTTTGAGAGATAATAAGAAAGAAAGTGGAAGGACCTTTCAGTTGGCCTTGTCAGTCTTGAGTAATCAAGCCTTGATACTTTTTGAAAACCTTCAATTTTTCAGTAAAAAACAATAGAAAGAAAAGATTTATCTTGCAGTAACAGATGTTTGGCCAAAGGCTGCAATGATTTTGAAATAGTTGGCATTCAGCACTTCCCAATGTATCATAAACTGTGGCTACAGATTAAAAATAAATAAATCCTGTATTCTCTATTGCATTGCTACTTTCTTTTCTATTTTTCAAGGACATCACTGGAAAAACATGCCATTTTTTCTTTTCATAAAATAATTATTCTTTCTAGATCTTCCCTAGACTAAAACTGAAATCAAACAAAATCTGAACACAACAAAGTGTGCAGCGTTGTGAGGGCTGGCCTCGCGCTCTGATGTTGGCAAGTTGCAGCTGATGCATCTGGTGCTTCAGTTCAAAGGCATGTCTGGTCATGGTCTGTGTGCTGGGTAATTGCATGCTGTGTTGTACATAATAATGCTTTTTAATTAGGCATACTCCAGTTTGCATAACAGATTCAATTATTATATAATTTCTACCTCTGCAAGTTAGTATATTTTATTTTCTAGTTGACTTAGGAGCAAAATTTCATACAAGTTGCTCAGGAAATTTGGGATAGTTTGATTATCGATTCCTCTCTTGCCTATTACTCGGACATCTAGAAGATCTGCTTTTCCTATAACCTACAGCAAAGAGACCAAGATACTGAAGTCTGCCGTAGAACTCTCAGAGACTTCCCTTCAGTAAGAACTGGAAGTAGATATTGAATTGGTCACCATTTCTAATGAAAAGGTTGCTTGTTTGTCTATCTAAAAGACCACACTTCTTTTTTTGTTGTTTTCCTCCTTGCATACTTGCAGAGAAACTGGGAGAATCTAAGTAGGTAAGTAACATTTTTTCTAAGACCTTTTAAAATAAATTTTGTAATTAGGAGCTTCTAGAAAAGCTTTCTACCAAATATACTGCATAACTAACAGTTGTTCCCTAACAAACACATGCTGTCACCTACAAAACTCCTGTGCCTTTATCATGCTGTTCACTCACCATTTTGTAGTAGTTTCCAGTCTTTTACTTTAATGCCATATTTCTGGCAGAATACAGCTGAAGGACACTGAGAGCATAGTGAAATCTCTGTCTTAAGTTGCAAACCCCAAATATAGTTTCGTCTTATTTTAAAAATCCATTCAAGGAAAGAAGCACCTTTTTGTTCTCAAAAGATATAACCTAGACCAATATTTCCTTAGAAATGTCAATTAAGCATTCTGATGATAGACTGTACTAACGCCGTGCCTCAAAGTATGAACATATTGATCAAGCGTCTATTGATTACAGCATTCAAGAGCTATCTGATTTCCTTGAAAAAGAAGGATGTACATGTGACTTAAATTATGGAGAAAAGGGAGTCCAGCCAAATTAGTGAAGGATGATTGAATAAAATATCAATAGCTGTATGTCTTCTATCATCAGGGTTTTCTGGATTAACACAGTACATTTTTTCCTACAAAATATTTATTAATCCATTAAGTCTTTATTTTACAGAAAGCTGATAACCATTTTTGTACAGCCTAGAAAATGGAAGAACAAACCTATTGTTCATAAAACCTGAAAGGAATGAGAGCTGCAAGAAAGAACCATTCCTTGTTACAGTACGAAGATATAATTTAAAAATAAATCCTTTACCCTATTTAATGGTATTGGAGATAAATATAGTTCCTATAGAACAGACCTTGGCAATCAAGATGAATATTTTTCTTAGTACAAACATGTTCCACTTGTTCTAGGAAAATGAATCAAGATGAAATTAAATAGATCCACTTGTTTCTTACTTAAAAGGGTAAAATTAAAACATGTCACTGAAAATCATCATGGCTAAACATATTAGGTAGGAAGCATTTCAAAAATTAAAATTTGCAAGGTGACATATGAATTTATTGAAATAAACAGAACATATGCCACATACAAGCCCTGTTGCTGCCAATTGTATTTGAAAGTTCAGCATTTTAAGCTGTGCAAATGGGAAAAAACTGAAAGGTTAAAAAGAACAGTCCTGGAAGAGAAGAAAAATCAAACAAACCATTTAATAACAAATGTTATCACTAAAAGAATCTGTCAAGAAAGAAAATGTCTTGACAGACAGCTCATTTGATATACAAAATATTCAGAGCTTGTGCTAAAAGTCCAAATTCAAGATCAAATACCTCAGGAGGAAAAACTTATTTTCACCATGAAAATAAAATATAATCTATTCAGATATCGTGTCTATGCTTTTAACTTTAAAAGAGATTGACTTAATGGGATTTGGCAAATGAAACTGATTTCTCTATGGTTAGGTTGTGCAGGTTAATTAGAAAATACTGAGCTGGGAAATCCACTTGTAGATGAAATGTTCCCCAAAGATCTGATTATACACAGTGATTTTTAAAACCATTGGCTGGTGCTTAGTGAGGCTGGCAGTTGGCGGGACTAAAATCTGTTAGAAGATCAAACAGAGATCTTTGAAGATTCTGAGATACATTAGGAACAAAATGCAACTGCGTCATCAGAATACTTTCAATTCATTGGAATCGAATCTGGCCAGGGATGTTGAAGGCAACAATAAGTGCTTCTACAAGTACATCAGTGACAAAACAAAGACTAAGGAAAGTGTAGGCCCTCTGCTGAATGAAATGGGAGATCTGGTTACACAAGACAGTGAAAAGGCCAAGGTGAAAAGACCTCAGCCTTTACCAGCAAGACTAGCTTTCAGGAATTCCAGGTCCCAGAGATCAGTGTGAAAGGCTGGAGCAAGGAAGATGTACCCTTGGTGGAAGATGATCAGGTCAGGGAATACTTGAGCAAACTGGACATTCACAAGTCCATGGACCCTGGTTTGATGCATCCATGTGTGCTGAGGGAGCTGGCAGATGTGATTGCAAAGCTAATCTCTATAATCTTCGCTCTCTCGTAGCAACTAGGAGAAGTACCCAAAGACGGGAGGAAAGCAAATGTCACTCCTATCTTCAAAAAGGGCAAGGAGGACCTGGGGACCTTTAGGTCAGTCAGCCTCACCTCAATCCATGGGAAGGTGATGGAACAGCTAATCCTGGAAACCATTTCCAGGCACATGAAGGAGAAGAAAATCATCAGGAGTAGTCAGCATGGATTCACCAAGGGGAAGTCATGCCTGACCAACCTGATAAACTTCTATAATGAAATGACCAGCCTGATGGATGAGGGGAGAGCAGTAGATATTGTCTTCCTGGACTTCAGTAAGGCCTTTGACAATGTCTCCCATGAGATCCTCATAAAGAAGCTGTTGAGCAGGATGAGTAGACAGTGAGGTGGATCAAAAACTGAACGGCCAGCTGAATGGCTGGGCCCATTGGTCAGTGGCACAAAGTCTGACTGAAGACCAGTAACAAGTGGAATACCCCAGGGGTCAATATTGGATCCAGTCCCATTTAACATCTTCATTAACAATCTGTGCAATAGGTTAGAGTGCACTTTCAGTAAATTTGCGGATGACACAAAAATGGGGTGAGTAGTTGACTCACCAGGGGGCCATGCAGCTGTCCAGAGGGACCTCAACAGGGCGGAGAGGTGGGCTGACAAAAATGAAGTTCAACAAGGAGAATTGCAAAGTCCTGGGGAGAAACAACTGCAGGCACTGGTAAAAGCTGGGGGCCAACCAGCTGGAAAGCAGCTTTGCAGAAATGTCCTGGTGGACACCAAGTTGAATGTGATCCAGCAATGTGCCCTTGCAGCAAAAAGAAGGCTAACAGTGCCCTTCCTGGGGTGCATAGGGAAGACTCTTGACAGAAGATCTAAAGAGATGATCTTTCCCCTGTGTTCAGTGCTGGCAAGGCCACACCTGGAGTACTGTGTCCAGTTCTGGGCCCCCTGGTACAAAGAGACCTGGACATACTAGAAAGAGTCTAACATAGGGACACCAAGGTGATCAAGCGACTGGAGTACCTCTCCTGTGGAGAGGCTGAGAGTGTTGGGACTGTTACCCTGGAGAAGAGGAGGCTCGGGGGGGGGTGAATCTTATATGTCTATAAATACCTGAAGGGAGGGTGCAAAGAGGACAGAGCCAGGCTCTTTTCAGTGGTGCCCAGTGACAGGACAAGAGGCAATGAGTACAAACCTGAACTCAAAAGATTCTTTCTAAACATCAGGAAACACTTCTTTCCTGGGTGGATGATAGAGCACTGGGCCAGGTTGCCCAGAGAGGTTGTGGAGTCTCCTTCCTTGGAAATATTCAGAAGCCATCTGGACACGGTCCTGTGCAACCTGCTCTAGGTGCCCCTGCTTGAGCAGGAGGGTTAGACCAGATGATCTCCAGAGGCCCCTTCCAACCTCAACCATTCTGTTATTCTGACTTCACCATAGAGATCACAAAGTAGAGTTTTTGTTTCAAGAATGTCTATCAGCTCTTACAGTATCCCTAAATTCTTCTAAGACTATAAAGATGTACAGAGTCCTTTCATTCAGTAATGTGGATTTGCTTTCTATGCCAGCTTCATGTACCACATACTATGATGGTATGCTGCAGCCTCACATGGGTCAAGTAACCAGTAAGAGACATTATTTCCTCCTCTGAGCTAGGCTGGATATGTACAGCACCTCTTTGGAGAGAAGACATTAATATTTAATTAACAGTATAATTAATACTAAAAAGTTCTTCTGAGCAGGAATTTAAGGTAATTAAACTGAACAGTCATCTTGATCAAAAAAGAAAGCTCTACTGTATTGGAAACAAAATAAGACATTTAAGATAAAACAAAGCCTAGGAAAGCAATAGCAATGTAGGATACCAGCTGACCTTTTCTGTATTATTTAGTGAAAACTTGTGGTGCTGCTGTCCAATACCCAGCCTCACGTAAAACGTTCAAACAAGAGCAATACCTTGTGGTGTTTTTGTCCTGCTGGGCAGCTGAACTCCACCACAACTGCTCTCTCACTCCCCCTCAGAGGAAAAGGGTGAGAACATATGATGAACAAGCTCAAGCATTGAGACCAATTATTGTCACAGGCAAAACAGACTCACCATAGGGAGATTAATAGAATTTATTGCCTACCACTAGCAGACTAGAAAAGTGAGAAGCTACAAGCAAACTGAAAACACCATCCTCCCCACCCCCCCTCTTCCACCTCCTCCCCCGGGGCAGCGCAGGGGAAGGGGAATGGGGCCTGGGGTCAGTCCCTAATGCTGCATCTCCGCCGCTCCTTCA
>VXAA01001861.1:113774-155242 GCA_013399115.1 Anseranas semipalmata
CCTGCTCCTGCGTGGGCTCCTCTCCACGGGCTGCAGCTCCGGCCCGGGGCCTGCTCCTGCGGGGGCTCCCATGGGCCGCAGCCTCCTTCAGGCCACATCCACCTGCTCCACGTGGGCTCCTCCATGGCTGCAGCGTGGAGATCTGCTCCGTGGGGTACCCATGGGCTGCAGGGGGACGGCCTGCTCCACCATGGGCCTCTCCACGTGCCGCAGGGGAACTTGTGCTGCGGTGCCTGGAGTCCCTCCTGCCCTCCTTCTGCACTGCCCTGGGTGCCTGCAGGGCTGTTTCTCACTCCTCTCTCCCAGCTGCTGTGGCGCAGCAGTTTGTTCCCTTCCTTAGCTCTGCTCTCCCAGAGGCACAACCAGCGTCGCTCCCTGGCTCGGCTCTGGCCAGCGGCGGGTCCCTTTTGGAGCCGGCTGGAGCTGGCTCTGACCTGACCTGGGGCAGCTGCTGGGCTCTGCTCACAGAGGCCTCCCCTGCAGCCCCCTGCTACCAAACCCTTGCCACGTAAACCCAATACATACCTTTAAATAAAGTTGTGACATTTTTAAAAATTGATGTAGGCAGGAGGGGGAAAAACTGACTTAATTTTATTATCTGTTTATTGGAATGCTGCAGTTATATTAATGTCATGTCAGCAAATATATATATTTTGTTTTATGAAATGAAAGTGAGGTAGATTTTCTCGTACTGATTTCTGGCAGGTGAGGCTGTGGCAGAAACAGACCATGCATTACACACTAGGTAAAGATGCAGATTGCATTTTTTTTTTTTAACCTGCTGAAACAGCACATGTATAAGACATGTTAGAAATTATTCATACATATAGATCATTCAGTATATGGAAAAGGAAATAAAACATGGAAGAAATTATTAAATATTTATTTTATACTTCCTATGAGCTTACAGTATTTTCTGCACTGGTTTTGCCAGTGGAAATGCCAATAATGAAGCCTGGATTTTTCCCCACACAATCCTTTTCCCTTCAAACTGAGATTGAGATGAATAAATTACATAAAATGGGCACAGACAGAAAAAAAAAGTCACATCTCTTCCTTCCCTTCCTTGTTATAGATTTCCAACCATGACTTGCAAGATGATCTATATTTGCATGAAAGCAGGAAGAATTCAAATGAAGCAATTATTAGACAAAAATACTTGATAAATGGTAGCAATATGTTCAGTAAAATGTACCACAGACAGAGTTGTTTCTAGACAACCACCTGAAGAGTCTTCAAAATTTATTGCTATGAGAGTTTAAGAGACAACAATGCCTTCATTTTAGACAAAGAAGAATAAAGAGACACAAATATTTTCTTAAATCCTCAACAGTAGATATTTCACTAGAGACAAAGACATGGCTTAGGTACTCAGCTGAGTATCTGTCTTCCCCTTCAAATTATTTATGTCACCTGAAGATGTGGCTCTGCATTTCCATCCATACTCTTACAAATGTAACTGTTAAAAGACATGTATATGGCTTGAAATACTGTGTTACTGTTTAATTAATAATAATATTGTAGTACCTGTGACCTGTTCGTGAGTCAAGGCAAGCTCTTCATAAGCTGGGCAATTCTGCTTCTCTCAGAGCAAGACCAACAGTGAAACAAAAATAAAAATCAGCCATTCAAAGACCAGCCAGGGAAATCCAACTAATTAGTTTTCATTGATTTCCCAGTAGCAATTCTGTGGTCTACATGGATGTGTACTCATGCCTCCTGCTGTTTTGGGAAGCACACCTTCTCTTCTACCCCAGCCAAAGAAACAGATTCCAATATTATTACTAATAATGAAAAACACCTGTGCTAGATGATTTGCTGTAAATTCTCATCCCTTATTGTCAACAGAGTGCACGTAATAATCACAAAAGTTTCTTGACTCCCTAGAAGCTTCCTTAATCTCACCATCTACAAAAACTGTAACTATTTACATCTTTTTTAACCTTGGTGGTGGTTCCTTAAAGATTCTGAAGAGATACTGAGTCATGAGTCTAAGTAAAAGGGGAAGAACAGAGGGAGGAGAGAGAAAAATAACAATGCAACAGGAGGTATCAATAAAATTTACATCTCATCCGTTTTTTTAAATGAATATCATCCCTTACAAGAATGAGCCCACTTCTGACAAATAAAACCCAACCCATCTATAACAGTGTGATTATTATGCCTTCTCTCAGCCACTGTATCAGGTAGAAGGGACAGTATGGCAGCTTTGAGAATTCAGTTTCTTCCAGCAAGGCAATTATACAAAACTAGAGACTAAGGGCAGAATCCGTTTTGCACCATCTCAATGGTGAAAATGATGGTGAATGATGAATAGTAATTTCACCATCTCAAAGACAGCATCAGTCTTAATACCAGAGAGGAGGTGCAGCCTGGGAAAAGGTGTAGTGGGGATTGGGAATAGCTGCCAAAATAAATGACACTGCCAAATAAATGACACTGCATGAAGTTCCCCTTTGAGAGAGATATGGGGAGAAAAAACAGCTAGTCAACGTTTATATTTTAAAGTTCCCAGTAATAGCAGGGCCTCTTACTGACCAGGAACTTTTGGATAACACTAGGAGAACTGAGCAATCATTTTGATTTGTACAGTACAAGCCTCAAGCATGGTCCCATTCAGTGTCTGTATTAGCCCTGGTATCACTGTTGTTTTCTTTGTCCTTAGCACTAAAGCTAGATATATATATTCTTTTGTGTTACAAATAGTAAATTTGATGGAAAATGAAGCTTCGGTCATTCCAAATACATTACGAATTTCAGAAAAAGGTCAAATAGTTTAGCTAATAAAGAAAAGAAATGGGAGGCTAGCAGATGGACAAAAGGCTGTGACATTCCGCTTCTATCAACTAGCTAAATATTACAAGATATAGCCTTTTGTAGGTCCCTGCTTGAGGAAATCATCTTACACTTTCCACTTCCTAAGAAAGGAATCCACAAGGGGTTTTTGTATTTATAACACAAAATGTAGTATTATTCTAAAGAAAAACACGGGATTGCTCAGTCTCTCTATTGAAACCAATCCAATTTTAAATTGGTTTGATCCCAAGCATTTTTGCAGTTCAGCTGCCAAACAAACAAATGGAAAGATTAACACAGACCTAATTAGCACAATGCTTTCCAAAAGAGAGTGCAGAATATTTAATTTCTCTATGAGAAAGACTATCCATTACTCTTATAGATGGCAGAATATTTTCCTTTTTTTTTTTGAAGGTCTGTAGTATCATGCCAGTATTTCTTGCTTCTCTCCAAACAAGTCACTGATTCTTTAATTTTTCAGATGCACTTGGCACAGTGCCTCTACCCCTAGCCACACCAAGAGTATTGGAAAGAAATGTGGCAAGCCTCTTCTCCCAGAGGCAGAATTAATAAATCTACGAAGCCAATGAGCATTGTGCCATCTGCCCCTGTTACAGCGACAGCATTAATCACAGCGGACCTCCCAGCTCGGTCCACCTTCCATCTGTAACCAGATCCATGAATCAACTGGGGCAAGAAAACATCAGACAGGACTAATGGTACAAGTTTACTGGTGTTTACAGGAACGGGTAGGGACTGGGGGGAATGGATACAAACACCCCTGAGATCAGAGAAGAACATCTACTCTTTCTGCTTGTTTCACTGGTGCAGTTTAGACTAAGAGGTGAAACAGTCCATTTTGAACAGTCCCACAGCAGGAGGAAATGCTGTTCAGTAGCACAATTTGACCATTACTGAAGATGAGGACTGTTGCGGTTTGACCCGGCAGGCAGCTAAGCACCACACAGCCGTTCGCTCACCTCCCCCCTCACCCCGCCCCAGTGGGATGGGGGAGAGAATTGGGAAGGAAAATAAATAAATAAATAAATAAATAAAAACTCGCGGGTTGAGATAAAGAAAGTTTAGTAGGACAGAAAAGGAAGGGAAATAATAATAATAATGATAATAATAATAGAATGTACAAAACAAGTGATGCACAATGCAATTGCTCACCACCCGCTGACCGATGCCCAGCCTGTCCCCGAGCAGCGGTACCCCCCCACCCCCAGGCATGATGTCGTATGGTATGGAATATCCCTTTGGACAGTTTGGGCCAGCTGTCCTGGTTCTGTCCCCTCCCAGCTTCTTGTGCATCCCCAGCCTCCTTGCTGGCAGGGCAGCACGAGGAGCTGAAAAGTCCTTGGCTCTGTGTAAGCACTGCTCTGCAACAACTAAACATCAGTGTGTTATCAGCGCTGTTCTCATCCTGAATTCAAAACACAGCATCATACCAGCTACTAGGAGGAAAATTAACTCTATCCCAGCTGAAACCAGGACAAGGACTCTCTAAATATTCATGGTAAAGCTCAGGCAATAAATTGCAGTTTCTTATAATCACTTCTTAACTGTATCATTCAGTCTCCAGCCAGGAATTCATGAGTAAACCCATCCACTTATAAAGATAAAATGGATATAAGGGACTTTCTAAAATGTTTATGCTTCCATAACACTAGGATGTGATTAATTTTTGCAACAGGTTAAGAAACAGCTCTTGTTTCTTGCTTTGTCCTTCCTTCATCTTCCTAGTTCATACTTCAACCTAGTGTGGTGGTTTTACCCTGCTGGGTAGCTGAACTCCACCACAACTGCTCTCTCGCTCCCCCTACTCAAAGGAAGAGTGGGAGAAAATACAATGGAAAGGGCTCAAGGCTTGAGATAAGGACAGGGAGATCACTCACCAATTATCATCACGGGCAAAACAGATTCAATGTAGGGAGATTAATAGAATTTATTGCCTATCACTAGCAGACTAGAGCAGAGTAGAGCAATATATATATGCAGCCCCTTCCCACCACTAAAATCTTGTACATAAACCCAAAATACCTAGTCACTCACAGGATGCTTTCTAGCATTCCTTTTCCCCTTAATATCTATGAAAGCCTGATGAAAGACAATAATCTGTTTTGCAAATCAAAGAAGGGAATATGTTTCCTACTGAAATATCATTCACTAAAGCACATTTTCTTCAGTTCCTTCTCTGTAAAAACACACAATTACATTGCTTGGCAGTCTATGTGCTGGAAAGTCAGATTGCAAAAAATTCATACGATATTGGTAGGACTGATCAGATGATTATTATGTTAAAGCAGGAAATTCATAAATACTGCTGACAAAATCAAAGCAATTTAATGTTTCACTCTGATAAAGTTTGCTCTGAGAAATAAAAATACTTCATTTTAACTTTATCACTTTGTTAGTCCTTTAGATTACATCAAAATGATCTATAGACCAGACTTACCTCTGTTCTTGAATATGAACATCATAATACTTGGATATCTCCTATTTTCCCTGGTTTCTGAACTATTCTGGTCCAACTGATCTCCCTTACTCTCCTATCTGGGAAAATCTTTTAATACCAATAACTAGAGTTTTGACAGTATCATTTCAAATTTTCAAATGAGAGTTTTAAAAGTTGCTGAATTACAACATAATTTTTATTTATAACACCCTTGAAATTATTAGCTAAGCATGCACTAAGGTACAGAAAATAGATGTTCAACAGCACAGATATGCTGCCTGATGTTCATTGACAGAGAAAAATACAGACATACAGGGATGCTCATTTCCCTTTCTTCCTGACCACAGCTGATGATCATTGCATTATCACATGCACTATGGGAGTCAATAACACCTAATGTTTTTCTGCATATTCTTTTTTATTGCCTATCCAGTTCTCATTCATATGCAGTCTATAAACCTTTTCATATTCTTGCTCAGCTATTTGCATTGGTAATATTTAACAGTAAATTTCACAGTCTAATTATTCATTGCATTAAAAAACATTTCCTTTTATTAATTTTAAACTGTTTGCCTGATAATTTTAACAAATGCCCTTGTGCTTATTTTATGAGCCAGGCTGATTTGCATTCTCTAGAACAATAATTTTAATTATTTTCTTTTTCCCTTAAGACAAAACAAAACAGTCTGAAGCTTCTAATCTAGTCTCTATTCTTCCAACTAGCTTGGGGTAAGCAGATGCCTGACTTCAGCGGGGCCCAACCACACAGCTGCATCTGCAAGATTACAGTTGCAGTGAATGATAGCTATCACTTCTACCACAAAGGTTTTGTACTCGTAACTGCAAAGTCTGAGCACAATCAGGTGGCAGAAAGAGGCTTCTGCTTTTGAAACTTTTGCCCATAGGTATCAGAAGACAAAGCTTTGTTCACATTACATTGAGATCCCACATATTAATTTTCACATGACCCAGTAGCGATTTTGGCTTATTTCATTAGCAAGTATTTTTTATTGAAAAACTAATTAAGTAATAACCCATTCTTTTCCTCTTCATATTGCAGTCCAAACTGAAATAAGCTTTTGCTATTTGAAGTCACTTCGTGGTGATTTTACCCTGCTGGGTAGCTGAACTCCACCACAACTGCTCTCTCACTCCGCCTACTGAAAGGAAAAGGGGGAGAAAATATGATGGAAAGGGCTCAAGGCTTGAGATAAGGACAGGGAGATCACCCACCAATTACCATCACAGGCAAAACAGATTCAATGTAGGGAGATTAATAGAATTTATTCCCTATCACTAGCGGACTAGAGCAGTGAGAAACTACAAGCAAACTGAAAACACCTTCCCCCACCCACCCTCTCCTACCTCCTCCCCCTGAGCGGCGCAGGGGAAGGGGAATGTGGGCTGTGATCAGTCCCTAACGCTGCGTCTCCGCCGCTCCTTCACGGTCACTCTCTGCCCCTGCTCCACGTGGGGTCCCTCCCACGGGATGCCGTCCTTCCCACACTGATCCTGCGTGGGCTTCCCACAGGCTGCAGCTCTTCCAGAACTGCTCCCATATGGGTCCGTACCACAGGGCCCATCCCTCAGGACCAAACTGCTCCAACATGGCTCCCCCACGGGTGGCAGCTCCCGCCAGGCCTCCTGCTCCTGCGTGGGCTCCTCACCACGGGCTGCAGCTCCGGCCCGGGGCCTGCTCCTGCGGGGGCTCCCATGGGCCGCAGCCTCCTTCAGGCCACATCCACCTGCTCCACGTGGGCTCCTCCATGGCTGCAGCGTGGAGATCTGCTCCGTGGGGTACCCATGGGCTGCAGGGGGACGGCCTGCTCCACCATGGGCCTCTCCACGTGCCGCAGGGGAACTTGTGCTGCGGCGCCTGGAGCCCCTCCTGCCCTCCTTCTGCACTGCCCTGGGTGCCTGCAGGGCTGTTTCTCACTCCTCTCTCCCAGCTGCTGTGGCGCAGCAGTTTGTTCCCTTCCTTAGCTCTGCTCTCCCAGAGGCACAACCAGCGTCGCTCCCTGGCTTGGCTCTGGCCAGCGGCAGGTCCCTTTTGGAGCCGGCTGGAGCTGGCTCTGATCTGACATGGGGCTGCTGCTGGGCTCTGCTCATGGAGGTCACCCCTGCAGCCCCCTGCTACCAAACCCTTGCCACGTAAACCCAATACACACTTGATAAAATATTTCTTGTCATGGTTTGCAAACTTTGTACTGATGTTGTCCAGCACCCATTTTGGTCATGTGCGGGCCCCTGTGGCTGGGATGTGAGAGAGGCAGGGGAGACCCCTGCCCAGTGTCGCAGGGGCTGGCACCCACTTCCCCAGCCTGGCTGGAACAGGGCTGCAGGAAGCCTGGGCCTGCCAGCTGTTGTTCAGTAAATGATATTTACAGGATATATAGCATATATATTTATAGGCACCACAGCCTAGGACACAAGTGTTCAGACTGTCTCCATCTTTATTTTGGGAAAAGTTTTCTTGGTATAAAGATAAGCGAGAAAAGTTAAGATCCTTCCACTTTCTTCCATGCAATTTCAGGATGTATTGGAGCAATTCACAAGTTATAACTCTGTAGGGAATAACACAGCTACATTGTGTACAATGCTATGGCAGCAGCTTGCTTCCTGAATCGCTCTCAATCTTTCTCCTCTCTTTTTAAAGCGTAGTGTACATCTGTGTTTTGCTGTCTCTAAGCAATACCAAAAAGTGAATGAACTTATTCAGATCAACTGGTTGTTTTGGGTCATGAATTTAACAGCTAGATCAATTACATTTATTAAGTAAATATTATGATTCAGTATGGTAAGGAGGAGCAAAAAAAAAAAAAAAAAGTTCTTTAACAGTAGACAAGAAGAACCTTCAAATAGTTCACAAGGATGCCAGTACATCAATCCCAGAGAGCTTTCAAGCATAGATCAAATATAATAAAATACCTGCATGCTAACACAAGAAGCATGAAGGACAAACAAGGAGAAATTGGAAGCTGTGACTAATACAGAAAAATGATATAGGAGAGTTGACAGAAACATGGTGGTACCTTACTAGCTAGTAAACACGGTGAGTTAAAGCTCATAATAATAATAGCTGAGGATGAAATAAAAATGTATAAATTTGCACCGTCAGGGAAATTAGAGTTGTTATATGAGAGACAACTAAAACAGAATTCCAGAAAGCATGTAGGAATCCACCCTAAAAATCCCATTTATTATGAGTGGATTTAACTCTGATGGATCCTAGTGCTACTGCTGAAAAGCAATATTTAATTATAATTCTTTATACAATTTGTAAAGGAGTAAATGAGAAGGGAGGAAATTATAATTAGTGGATAAGAATGGATAGAAGTCCAGGCAAATGGGAAAAAACACCTGCAGTGATCACTGCAGTTCAAAGAGGAGGAGAAATTCTGCTAGAATACTTCATCTGTAAATACTTCACAGGAGTTAATCACTTACATAGCTTGCCTATGGAAAACTACTAAAACTACCACCTAACTATCCTGTTAAGTACCTTCAGTCACTTGTATGTGTTCTGTTCTTATATAGCATCAGGTGAGAAGGGACTTAACCAGTGAAAACAGATAAAAGAGATGCCAAAACCCCTAACTGAATTTGAGCAGTATAAATAATTATAGTAGATATGTCATAGCACTGGGTATATTTTATAATCTGTTTATCACGTTTTTCTGCAGTGAAATCAACAAACACAAGTTCCAAAGACAGAAGTAGTGAATAATGCAGGCAATAAATACATAAAAATAATTGCCAGATAAAGGTGCAAGAATTTTAACAGAAAAGACTAATTTTAATGCAAAATTATCATGAGTTCAAATTTTTGGCAAATTTTTGCAATGATTTAGAATCAGATGTCTACAGAGAAAATATATTAACAAAAGCAGTGAAACATTTAACAGCACAACTTGCATACCTCCTTCAACTTTACAACTGCAATAATATAAACTGATTTTAAGTTGCATTTATACAGTTGTAGTATCCTGTGTTTTAATTTTGACTTCAAATGTTGTAATATAATGTTATTTTATGGCTTAGCTGCCACTTACTGTGCTATAGGCAAGTTTTGAAACGTGGAGCAAGAAAAGGCAAAAAGGAAAAAAAAAAAACATAATTTAAAATAGTTAGGAACTTGAAAAAAAGTGTTTTATTTATCAAGTGACAGGAAGAGAGAGAAAGGTGAAACCTCAAAATTGAAAGTTAAAAAAAAGAATAAACCAAAATGGATAACTTTTTTTTTCCCCCCCAAAGTGCCCATGAATTAAATATACACACACATGTAAATTTTTAATGTTTCTCATGGAAATATATATTCTCACAAGGTCTGAGTATTTTGTAACATTTTGAGGTATTTTGTAACATTTTTCTAAATGGAAAAATTTCAAAATAGGAAAATTTTGCAATCAACCTGTTCTCTATACCTCTTTCAGGCAACTGAGAAACTCTACTTTATGGTATTACTGGAACACAGAAACATTTTTCATTGAGTTACTGAACTACATGTCACAGTATATCTAGAATAGACCTAGGTTATGATCATTCATAACAAATAATGAACACTCCCATATCTGTTAAAAATATAGAGCCAATAACGATGTACATCTGTATGTTCCTTTTAGATATTTGTGTCAGGTACATTTGTTAACATGCACATTAGAATTAAACATAACGGTCCAGTTGGAAAAATTGAGATTTGGGGCAATGAATTGTGAATTAACCAGACAAATACAAATGATCATATCTTATCTGATCAAGAAACATTTGCATAGCTAAGTGGAAAAATAAAAAGCTTACTGTAATTAAAAAAAATAGCCACGCTATCTTCTGTATAAGGAGATAATAAACATCCACGGGAAATGCTCAATCTGCCTGGATAGCCTGAAAGTCTTGAGAAGAGGACTGCCTGTAGAAGCTAACCATTCTGCACCAAAGGGGAAGGACAGGATGGTTTCCAGTGCAGGCTTAGAGCACATGACCTCTTCCTGCCAAGGGAAAAAGCAGCAGTGACTAATCAGTGGGCAGCAAGTCACTGTGATAAGAAGAGACACTTCTCTAATTTAACTAGGTAAGTCATACGCACAAGCTAACCAGCCCCAGCTCACAAGAGGGATCTTGCTGTCTTCCTCCTTTCCGCTGCCCTTCCCTCACACCATCCCTGATGCTCACAAGGAAGGCGATTCAGGCAGTGAGCCATTCCACCTGCGCAGTCAGGCGGAAGTCAATCTCACAAGAATGGGGAAAGTAAAAGCAGAGGGAACCACTCTACATGTACCGCATGTACTACATGTACCGCAACCGGTCCTATGGGGCATGTCTCAGCCCTTGGACCTCGGCACAAATGCTCTACCTGTGACTCAAAATAGTTATGGAGTAGCGGCTGCAATGTATCACATCCTTTTGCTTAGTAAATCAACCTTTTTTTATACTGTTTACACTGCTGTCGTTAACAGCATGACACATCATAAAATAAGATTGCAAATTCAAGTACATCTTCATTAATGGCAGTTAGTTTTTTTTCAAGTCAGCTGACTAACAAAAAAGTGAAAAAATAAAACCAAACATGCCATCAGGGACCCTTCAGGAAAAATACTAGGCACAGATCTGTCTGGTGTAAAGGAATTAATCCTGGCTAATTCACAACGGTAAGAAAGAACAATTATTGAAATGGTAGCACAAGTAGTAATAAGCTGTTACTAAGATTACAAACCAAATGGACAAGGGGATAACACCCATATGAAAGACAAACAATGTAAGATAATAAAGAGCTTAACAACACCTGCTTAATAGTGCCTTTCAAGTCATCATACCAAGCAAATTCATTTACAATTTGGCCCTGGTTGGCCCTAAGGCACTAAGTGAACAACAAAAAAAAAAGAAAAAAAAGAAAAGAAAAGCAAAAAAACCCCAACACTCTATGAAAACCTAAGTTTTTCATTAATTGTTTTGAAGTATTACCTGCACCATTTTCGTAAGTGCCTTTTGGAATGGAACAGATCTCATTTTCATCAATATTTTGTATGTGTGAACAGGACTAAAATTATAGGCATCATATTATGTTATTCCGAAAAACAGTTTCATGGAGGACTGCAGTAGTACAAAACTTTATGTTATTCAAGTTCATTAAGAAGCTGATCATGTCAAAAGTATAAGATAAGTGACTGGAGATCTAGGGCAGATTGCCTTCTGACCTGCTTTTTTATCAAGCACCTACAGTTCTCCTGCAAATAGCATCTGGATCTGGAAAATGCTCAATACTAGCCCAAATAGTAATAGACTAGAGCACTAGACAGGAAATCAAGAACACTTTGCGCTATGATATGAACTTCAGGAAAAATAAATTAGTAGATTATCCTATCCTCATATAAGTGCTTTTCTTGAGTAAATTCTGTCGCAAAAAGCAGAATATTTTATAGGAGTTTTTAAAATTATGTCCATGTGTTTAATTAAGAACATTTCTGATACAGCATTTTAAGTGAAAAATAATTAAAAAAAAAAAAAAAAACAGAACGCAAGGTAAACAATATTGTACTTGAATTACCAGGTAAGATTATATATTGCCTGTAACTAAACCTTCCTTATGTTTTTGAAAAATAACCTTTATCTCACTTTTCACAGCTGCATTCTGCTTTTAATGCATGTAATTATGTATCCTAGTTATTTGTCAAATGCCACATTAAAAAAAAATAGACACTGATTTCCATACTGAGAGACAAAATACTTTCCTAGGTTTTCCTAATAAGGGCTCTTTAAAAAATAATAAGTGTTTTATACAATTTTTCCATTCTCTAATATACTTTTTCTTTCTTTCTTTCTTTTTTTTTTTTTTTTTGAATGAGTGGTTCCTCATAATAGGAAAGAAAATCAACAGATATAAATCTGATAACAATTTCAGATATGAAATTCAGATATTCAGATATAATACTATTCAGATGTATTATCTACTTCAACATATTAGGCTGTGGAATTCAGCATACACGATGACTTGTGGCAAAAAGACTCCTGAAGCCAGGGAAGGTGAGGAGTCAGTCTAAAATAAAGGATACATAGAACATCAATTAATGGGAATTATGGAAACAATTCTCATAAATTATCAAGTAAACCTTTTCAATAGTCTTTTTCAGAACCATCTGTTTCTGCCCAAACAGTGCAGGAAAACATTGGACTGTGGGAATGAATACTCTGAAAAGTATAAGATTTTTCTACTCATTGAAGTATAACCAAACAAGACTTCTGTTTCAGTATATTGCAATGAATACTCCCTTAAAGAGGATTGAACATGGCTATATACTGTTTTTGTTGTTGTTGTTGTTGCTTTTTGTTTGTTTGTTTGTTTTTTAGCCAGTAGGAGCATTGCTGGTAAAATGAAATCAGCTATTTTTCTTCCTTGGGAAAATTACAGTGGCTATATTAAAGCTATTTTTTTGCTATTGTTGCATGGCCAATGAAAAGCAATAAAAATACCAAAAGCAACAATATATAATAACTTCAGCTGAAAGAACAGTATTCTTTAATGCTATCTTTTTCTCATCTAAATGAAGAAGAGTGTTTTTCATTAGATGTAACTGATGTAAAACATCTGACTGACACCAAAATATGCCAGATAATCTATTTTTCTACCTAACCATGTAGTGAACTACAGAAGCAGTAGTCCAGCTGGATAATACAATTGAAAAAAAGGAGGCCATCAAGTGCCTGAAGTAAGGCATGAACTAATATGCCACCACAAGGAAATACCATTTATGGGTGAATTCACAGAATGGATTGGGTTAGAAGGAATCTTAAAGATCCCTGCCATGGGCAGAGATACCTTCCACTAGACCAGGTTGCTCAAAGCCCCATCCAACCAGGCCTTGGAAGGATGCCTCCTTCCAGGGATGGGTCACCCACAACTTCTCTGGACAACCTGTTCCAGTGCCTCACCACCCTCATAGTAAAGAATTTCTTCCTTATATCTAATCTAAATCTACCCTCTTTTAGTTTAAAGCCATCACCTCTTGTCCTATCACTATACTCCATGACAAAGAGTTCCTCTCCAGCTTTCCTGTAGGCCCTGTTTAAATATTGGAAGACTGCTATAAGGCCTCCCCAGATCCTTCTCTTCTCCAGACTGAACAACCCCAACTCTCTCAGCCTGTCTTCATAGGAGAGGTGCTCCAGCCCTCTGATCTTTTTTGTGGCCCTTCTCTGGACCCACTCCAACATGTCCATGTCTTTCTTATGCTGGGGGCCCCAGAGCTGGATGAAGAATTGAGCCATGGCAGATCATTTCAAATTGCAGTGATTTGTCTATATTTACAATTTCACATTCATGTTATTTGGGTTAAAAGTTCTGAAGTGAATCATCTAATCAGTTCTGAAACAGTGGTATGGCTCTCTCAGTGTTAAGTACTAAGTACTTCAGTTTTCCTTCCCAGTTTAAACAGAAGTAAATCTAGGAAATTCAGGTTTTCAATTTAGCATAGATACAGCCTAACTTCAGTAGGAGAAGAAGGTATGGCTTCATCCTTAATTTGGATTTGAAAGACATCTTAATCTATTTCTCTAAGGAGATAGGGCACTTGTCATGAATTGCATATATAAACATACATACACACATAACTATATATAGTTATTTTACTAATTTTATATATATTTTTAATTTCTGAAGTTACCAGTGGTCCATTTAATACATATTTTATAGAGAATGGAGTCTCTTTCCTACAGATTTCATGGAATTAAGCTACTGAGGAGAGCAGACCAACCCTCTTTATTTCATGACTAAACAAAAGACAGCAACTTGAGATTGTTTGTTGTGTAGCATCAGAGAAATTTCTGCAAGAAGACAACATGAAGTTCTCAACTGGGTAGGAACTTGCTGACATCATACATTACATTTCCTTCTTAAATAATTTTTCAGAAGGCTTAGTGTAATTCTATCAATAACGTAGTTAAGCACAAGATACTGAAAGAAATATTAAGGGGCAGTAATACACATGATGTGAAATTGTGTGATAAGTAGCCTCTATCCATTAAAAACGTGTATTCCTAACCTTTTTTGAAGCACAGACAAAATCCATATGGTCCTTTAAGCTCTTCCAGCACTTAACGTCATCCCTACCCATGAGCAATGCTAAATACAAAATACATTAACATAATTATTTTGAAAATAACTTTTAAAAGTTGCAACCATGCCCCTTTAATGATCTTGCATTCTAACCTTTATAAATCTCGCTCATCTCTGTTTTCTGTTAATCAGCTTCTTTCTCCATACCTCTTTTATACAATTCTGGCATCCCCTCCCTCACCCAGTTTCTGAGCACTTAGAACAACTAATTATAGGACTAACAGCATTCATGTCTTATACAATTTGTCTAAATTAGACTGAAACTAACTCAGAAGAAGATTGAGCATTTATTTGTTTGTAAGCAGCCAAATTCGTTTCATGTGTGCTACAGAAATACCCACCACTTTCACATTCACAGTTTGGAGTTCCAAAAGAAATTTAGTAACTTAAAAAATAAGAGGCAAACAAGTTCTGGATGTTAATGTTCCACCCAGAACTTCTTGAGCCAGGTTTTCTTCAGAGGATTCGTATCCACCTGCTGACAGCACCTGTTTGTCATGTGAAATCTCAGTGGGGATGCAGCTGCAGGCAATTACTTCTAGAAGTTAGTATTTGTCTCTGCTTCTTCAATGACTGTTAACCTTCTGCCTAAAACTTCTTTTAATGAGCTAGCAAAGTCAGCAGCATAAACAAAGGAAGCCAAAGGCACAAGGAAAAAAAGACAAAAACATTTATGATATATAACAGGAATGATGTTGTTGTGGGTTGGGTCCTTCCTGACAGCTAATAAACAGCTCAGTTGGGATCTATGCAGCCTGCCTGGGCTCCATCTCCTTCCTAAAAATGCCTATACCTATCTTCTCTATGCATCACTGGTCATGGTACATTTAAAAAATGTTTTCCAAACATTAAATCACATCTAAAACTTAATGATAAACTTTATTACTAAGGTGCTTTATGCCAGAGACATTTTTTATTGTTTCTCTTAAAATGCTCCATCAGAAAAGTATTTTCTCATTTTTCAGCAGGCCAAACAAGGAGCTTTAGTGTGTTGGTCAGCGTATCCAAGATCTGTAATCACAGGATCTGATGTAATTATTTACACCTTTTGTTTTAATACATCTGAAACTAATTTTATAACGCATAATGCTAACATTATTACAAGCACATGAAACAGGAATAACCTATGTTCCTTTTTTGGCAGCATGGGGCAGTACAGCAATTTCTTAACAGTTATACAAGGTGTTGAACACACAGAAATAGTCCTTTTGCTTGTTGTCAAAGAGCTTGACAGACTAAAATCTTTTCTGAGGAAATATAAGCAGTTGAAGTTTTGTAGGAAAATAGCACTTAGCATTTCTATTTTTCAGTGCTCTCTGGTAGGTCAGAGTATCTTGAGATACTGAAGTATTTTATTACTTATTAACTTGTAATGAATTATACATGTATAAAGCAAAGCTTTAAAAATGGCTGTAAGTGTAAGTTTGCTATAACCCACAGTAAGCCCAAAGAAAATCAGATAATATCATACAATAAACTGAAAAGGCAAATATGAAACATTGTGAATAATCTCAGAACTTTTATAATACCACTTAAATATATTATCAAATACATTTTAATCTGTATTAAAATACAGTTTCCTAAATGAATGAAGTTGTTTAGAAATACTGGTTTATTAACTGCTAAAGCTGAGGTAGTGATCAGTTGACTTTAATCTTGTCCTGTCTGGGATGATATTTTATATTTGAAGTCATTCAGTATTCCTTAATACAGTATGGTTTTGTTCTTGAATCTCTAGTTTCCAAACCAAAAAAGTGATTAATTTTTATTTGTCTTATTTTTAAAGAATTGGAAAAGCAAAACTCTTTTGTCATTTTATTGGAATAAACTTTACTTTATATTAGTTAGAAGAAAGCTAGTAGATTATTGTAAGACTTTGGCTTTCTTGTTGGTTTCTTTTCTATGTCTTGCTGATATGGTATTTTGCTTTAGGTTTCTGTTTGGATTTTGTCTATGTACCATCATCGAATCACCACCATCTTATGTTTGGCCGTTTCTGTTAATTATCATGACTTTTATGTTTTCTGCATGTGTATTATTTAACACTTTCTTTCCCAAAGGATCTATTATTCTGACCATATGTTTTGATCTTCTTCTCTCCTGATGTGTGTCTTTTCAGTTTGGCAAGCCTTTATTTGTGAAATAATGAATTAATCTTGTTACATTTTTCATGACAGAATAAAGCTATGCAATATGTTATTGATTGATAACATTCAAAAGTGTGCTTATATAAAAAAGAGCAAAAGTAATGTTGTGGGAGAAGAATGAAGAAGACTTGAAATTGAAAGATAAGAGTCCAAAAGGAAAGCAAAGCAAAGGAAAGATAATAGAAATGAGTAGCCTGAGGATAAAGGTGAATATATTCCAATGCTGGTGTTTCTTCATGCTCATATACTCCTGCTCACAAGTCTGACTTGTTGAGACTACAACCGTAGTTGATTTCAATGTCATTTTACTGTTGTGCTTCTAGACTTACATTCTCTATATTCTTAACATGTTTTTTTTCTCATTCCTCTCTGCACTCAGCTCAGATATATCGTTATACTTTATGTAGTTATTTTAGCTCCCTGCAATTATTTTAAATGATCTATTTTCGTTAATATGTAACTTATTAATTGATACATATGCAGGTGATATAGTTGAGCTTTGTAATTTTCAGGTATACAATAGCTATGAATATTGAGGGTAATGAAACTTTTAAGCGAGGTAGATATTTCATATGAAAGAAAAGCTTTCACTTAATAGTACAAAATGAGGAGAAAGGAGTTGAGATGTATACAGAAAGCAAACTCTACAGTATACAAGATAAGTTATTTCTCATTTCTTCTACTTAGAGTTTGATATTTATGTGGAAAGATCCTGCAGATTTGTACATACAAGAAGGTTTAATTTTGATTTGTTCTCAGGTGCAATACTGAAGAGAATATCCTACTGGAATATGTCATTCAGTGAAAGAAGCATGTCAAGCCCTGATTTTTCATCTGAGAGAAGTATGAGAACTTGACTGTAAAATGATGTGCTGACAATTTAAGATGGGAAATTGATGGTCTAAATCATCATGTGTTGTTCATTGTTTTGTTTCTGTTTTTGAAAGCGTTACTTGACTCAAAAAAAAAAAAAAAAGATATTTAAATGGGGAAATACAGCATATTAAACATGTTTTTTGCAGTCAGATTATACAGACTTCTTTGTTCCCACCCCTGCTCTTCCCCCAGAATACTACAACCCTAAGCAAACCCAAACCCCAAACCACCACAAAAGTTGAGGCACCCCAAAATACAGAAAGATCCGAGAAGACACGAATATAATAAACTTAAATGTTTAAGAATCACAAAGATGTTAACAAAAAGAAGCAGAACAATTGCTTTTGAGAGTTAAAAGATGTTCTTTGAATGATCTTGCATTGAGTTTCTTTTGGCTTCACTAAAAAATAAAAATAAAAAACACACACACACAAAAAGAAGAAAGAAAGAAAGAAAAAACAACTTTAAGGAAAAACAGGTTTTAAAAACCTGTTAGAGAGGAGTTTCTTCTTTTTGTTCAGACAGCAACAATAACTTAAGAATTCTGAAAACGAGTATTTAAGTGATACAGTGCTCCTGGAGCTGATTCAACTCAATGAGTGTACAAATAATAATGAACAGTGTCAAATGCTTTGAAAAAATCTTGCTTAGTCAGTGACGTTGCTCTATAGCAATGCCAACAACTACAGGAAAAAAAAAAAAAACAGTAAAAAATGCATACCAATCAAATTAAAAGGAGACCCAAAATACTTGTAATTTAAAAGATCAGTTATTTATGCGATAACGTATACAAATAGACATGCACATATAATGGTTTACATATACAGGTGCTCATGCCGCTCAAAATATACAGTTTGAAGAAACAGCAAGAGCTTTGAAAGTACACATGAAACACCTTAATGAGAATCCATTATGTGTTCCTCTGTACAAACTGTAGAATCTGCTTTGCTTTTAATATTCCTATGACATATGAAGATTCTTTGTCATGAAAAGGTCAAGTATATAATTTATCAAGCAGAATATATCTGGGAGACAATGAAGTTGTAAAAGCCAAGAGGAGTAAATTGGCTGTGCCTTTTAGAAGATGATTGCCCTACAAAGTGGGGGTAGAAATCCACACTGTTCTTCTAGCAGCTCTTAAGAGAAGAATTTTATATTGCATCTAACATCCCTTTTCCAAGACAGCTTGGAAAGGTATAGGCCTTACAAGCCTGGAGTCAAATCTCACTTAATTCATTCTCACTATGGTCCTAGAGTTGTGTTTTGTCACACTATCTGTTATTTGTGATAAAAATAGGCATAGAAATTCCCAGTCTCCTTCTCAACTGCTGCTCTTACACAGAAGAGTAGGCAGAACTCTACCTTCAATTGCTTTTTTTCACATAAATAATTATGAGTGTTATTGTAATAACAATTTAAATAATTGTGATTATATGTGAGTATACATATGATAATAATCACAAAGTATATGTGTAACCAAGCCTCGTAATAGATCCATTTGATCAGATAGTGGTGAGTACAAGTCAGCCATGTAGCAATTTACTGATTCAGACAAAAATAAATGGCATATGTTTGCCTGATTTTACACTTCATCAAATCTCCCTCCTTTATTTCCTCACTTCCAAAGGCAATCTTTGTTTTAATCTGTTTAATCATAAGAATGAGAATTAAAGCTAGTCCACACTTTGTAAGGAATAAGATGAGGACAGTGGGAGGAATTATTGTAAGGAATGGAAACCATAATATTATTGTTACCGTAACTCCTTTCCTGTGGGCTTTGCCATCACTCCCATCACCACCTCAGCAAGCATGGCACTGTTTTTTCCTTTTTGCTTTAGTTTCCAACCACTAATCTTATGATTATATGCTTTATACATTCAAATGACTCCTTGTCCATTCACCATTATCTGCCACTTCCCAATTTAAAGTCTGTACTCAACTGTTCTGCTTATTTTCTTTTCTTCATTTTCCTATACTGAAATTTATTCTCTGATCTCTTTGCAAGAAAAGCAGACTTTCCATGATCCTCTGCTTTTCTTTCACATTTAAAAAGGCTGACAAGCTTAATCTTGCTAACGTTAGACAATTTTTCAAGTTATCTGCAAGAAGAATTAGGTCCTGAAGTACATACTATGTCAATGCTAAAAATGGTACAGTTCTCAAACCTTATACAACTCCACACCTCTTGGGGCAGTGTGCGTTCTTGTCTGTGCGAAGCATGTGCAAAGAATTGATGAGCCATCAGAAGAAGCAAAACATGACAGTGGAAAGCACTTCTGACAATTTCTTTACTAACAGTTACCTTGAAGCCTTATCTTTTCAGGGCTCAGTTTTTGTTGTTGTTGTTGTTGTTGTTGTTTTTGTTGTTGTTTTCATGGCCTGACCTTCTTGATACAAGTCTGGTTTTGTTTTTCACAGTACAAAGCAATGCCTGGAGTATTGCCTGTCTTAAACTCAAACTTTGACTCTACATTATAGCATCTAAGAGAGAGTATTTCTCTGTCAGAGCTGCAAAGTTATTAAAATTCATTGTCCCTCTCCATTAAAACAATGAAGATTTCTCTCAAAGGTCCTCAGGAAGCAGCAAAAAATAGTAATGTGATGGTATTAGTTTGCTGTTTCTCATTGCTTCTTTTTCTCATTGCTTCTGCTTTATTTTTTTTTTTCCTAGTTTTTTTTTCTTCAAGGTACTGTCCTTCCTGCTATGCTGAGTGAGGAGGAAATCATGCTGGAAGAAAGCCCCAGAAAGGCAGGACAGTGTGCTCAGGGCTTGATCAACATCTTTACTGACAGAGACCATAAGGAGAAATCTGGCATCTTCTCTGTCACAGAGCAAATACTTCACCATTAAAGGAATACACACAAATTTCTTATAATAATAATAATAGAAATATTTGGAAAGGCACAATCTATATGGTATTAGCTTTACAAAGATTTCAGTTACTTCACAATTTTTTAATTAGATTTTGTTCCATAGTTTCCAAAATAATGATGAAATAAGGATAATTTAAACTAGTAATTGATTTGAAGACTATTCAGAAGGTAATACAGTCATTTTATTGACTGCTGATCTGTGGCTGTATTGCTATTTATGAGTCACTGGCAAGAGCTGAAAACAAACAATTGTGTTAGTTTTTTCTTGGGTACTAGTCACTTTATTGACGTGTCTGAACTTGATATATTATCTCACAGAGGCCACAGAAAATGGAGCTTGTGTAAATATACAATTTATTACAAAAGAAAACTGTTTACAAAATGTCTGCTGTGTAGGAGAAAGTAATTATTAACCATGGTTACAACTTCTAAAAATTCAAAAAATTAACTGTAAATTTGTATTGTCTCTGTGCTATTTCAGTTGCTTCTTCTATGATTAACCTGGATTTGCTTGTGATTAGACATCTCTTTAGGATCCAGTCTTAAATTAATACATGGAAACTGAATCTCTCTCTCTCTCTCTCTCTTTTTTTTTTTGTGTGTGTGTGTGTGTGTGTGAGATTGTTCAGAAACCACAGATACACTATTGTTTTACAGTAATGGCTCTCTAATAGTGACATATTTTATGACCATTCTGGAAAGGGTTTTCTTTTTCATTAATTTGTACACTGTACCTGCACACACACAGGCAGACCACAGACATTCTCAAGGGTTGAATGCTTTGCTTTCATCACTAATTTTCAGGACTTTTCCATTTCTAATCCTGCATTTGACAGAGCCTTTTTTTGTGGCCTTGAGCAAATCATCGTACTTTTTAATTTCATTTTTTCCATTCTATGAAGTGTTGAAAACTGTTATCATTTTTTTTTCTATGAATTAAATCTATCAGTGTATTTGTAAATGGAAAGGAGCTATAAACAGAAAGTAATAGAAAGTACATAATGACATTTTCTTTTTTTTTTTTGTAGATGTAATTTTCTTTTGTTTCTTAAAATTTCAGACAATGAAATTACTAGATAAGCAAGTATAAGAAGTTAATTTTTCAAACATAAAAACCTAAAGTCATTAAAAAAACAATCACTCTCTTTCCTCTAAAGAAACAACAAAAATAGATCTTACGCTCCTTAGTTTTTCATTATTGCTGAAAACAGATATTTGGCAGAGTTTGGTCAAATCACAGGAGAGAAAGATCTTTCCCTATGCCAGAGGAGGTGGGGATAGACTGATCCAACTCCTACTGCTTCTCTGCATGTCCTTCTGTTCCTGCTAAAGAGGCTGCTGGAATTTCTCTTCAGCAGCTGCTGACTCCCTGCAGCAAAGGTCCCCTCACTACAGCCCAGTCCTCTCCTTGCTGCTTAAGAACAAGGACCTGTCCTGTTCCTCAGTCCTGCTCCTTCCCGGTAGCCAGAAATAAAGATATAACAAGATTATTAAGGAATGTGTTAGTAGGAGCAATGAGGAGGGCTATTTACTCCATTCTGAGGTGATAGGACTGGGCTGCATCAGAAAAGGGAATTTTTTTGGCTCCTGGGCCTCTGGGAATGGGGAAGAGGGAAGCAAGAGGTCAAGCTTCACTTCTAACCTCCACTTTCATGCAGAGTGCCCCAAATCACACTATTCCCGCTCAGTCCCACTCACCCATGCAGCATTCCCCAAGTCCACAGGACTTCTCTGTGACTCCGGAAAGCCAGCAGATTGCTCCTTCCAATCTCACACAGAAAGGAGTTCTCCTCCTCCTCCCAGCTTGGCACAGCACCTGCCCTTTGGCTACCACAGGTGTCATTCTCCTTACACAATAGACCTGGCTGTAGTACTCCTTGATTCAGAAAATAAATGGATTGATTATTTTGGAACAAACACACTTGTATCTGTAGATACGAGTTTCATGGAATAGTACATTTTAAACAAATTTCCAAAGTGTCGGAATGAGAGAGACACCAGGACTGCTGTTAACTGTTTTTAACTTTGTGATATATGATTTTACTAAGTCTTTACTCTGTCTAAATCTGCAAAAGAGCTGTCGAGAAGAAATCCTAAACCAACATATGGTGATTACTACAACCTTTATCTCTATAAAGGTGACAAGTGTCAAGAGTCCATCCAGCACTCACCTAGCCCTAGCTGGAACCACCTCGAAAAAGAATCCAACCAACTTGTTAAAATATTTATGAGATATATGTTTGCATTCCCCATAAACTACTCTTGACCTCATCATCCTGTTGAAGACTGTTCCTGCTTCCTGAAAAAGCCCAAGTCCATGACTGTGCACAATTCTATTGAAGCTATCAGGGCTGTATACATTGCCTTGAGCAAAGAGTTAGGCCCAATATAAACACTTAAATAGTTATTGCAATTAGACCATCAAATTCTATACACATGCATTTGTACTTCATCAAAGCTTTTTCTGTCATTGGATAGAAGAAAGTAGCTTTATTCTTTGAAAGTAACAGTAACATAAACTATGTTACTGATGATCTTGCTAAACACAGACTTTTTTTTTCTTTGGAAAAAAAAGGAATATTTTTATAAATGGGACTTTCTTTTTTTTGATAATAATATTTCAAGACCATTCATTAACTATGATTTTGATACAAAGGACTGAGGCAAGATATAAGAAGGTAATTACCATGTTTGTCTTTCTTGTCTTTTTAGTTTCATATTTATCTTTTTCTGATGTTACTCATGTGCTTGAACATGAACCCTTGAACAAGGGTTTTACAATCTAATCCCAGAAAGGGTTAATGAATCCCTTGAAGTTTTCTAACCAGTTCTAGTGCTATAAAGCGGAGCCATTTAATGTTTTGTGTTAAAGCAAAAGGAATTAAAAACATCTAGGCTGAACACTCAAAAACATAAATTAGTTTGGAAAGGTCTGAACATTTTCTACTCTACTGTTAACCCGTTGTCATGAATTCTTTTTTACATAGTGCAAATTTTAACCTCAGTAATTAGCACAAACACATTTTAAATGGGTAAATATATCTATATATACTTAAGTATATGCATACCTCAGTTTAAAGATTGCTATAATTAATTAAACTTATTTAATCTAAAAAAAAAAAAAAGTAGTAACAACTAGGTGTTGGACTTGGGCTGTTATTAATAACCCAAATGATACTTTTATGAATGTATGTAAAAGTAACATTAAATCTGTTACCGTCACACAAAAACTATTGGAAAGATCACTGTTCCTCTGTTAGATGAAATTCAGCCTCCATGTTAACACAATCCAGAAGCTCTTCAGAGCACTCAGACTGCTAATTGTGCTAAAGTACATGCAGTAAATGATTATGGTATGCTATTTTGTTTTTATTGAAGACTAAGTGGGGTTTAACTTTCCCCTCAAACGGATAGCTTCTGGTCCTTTGTTATGTGCTATCATCTATTTACATAAATCTTAGTAATTTTATTTCTAAGGGGAAGATAAAGTAAATTTTTATCTGTTTAAAAAGGTATGAACAAACCGATTCCTGTACATATTTAAATGACAGTAGGTGAGGCATCACAGAATCTCAGCAGAAACCCAAGAGCCTGGAAATCTGGAGTACAGCCAAGCTGGAAATGATATTCCTACCCTTTGCAGTTTTTTGAAACAAGAAAGACAGATGCTTCCAAAATGGAGGTGGGGGCATTCAGCAGAAAAGCCAAACACCAGTGTGAAAGCCCATTCCTCTTCCTGCTTCAGCTCATCTCTTGAACCCTCTCTGGGGCTCATGTCAGGTGACTGCCCAGCTTATAGTCCTTCTGAGATGGGCCTTTTCCAGTCTCTTGCCTTGAAGTAATTTGCCTCTTTTTCTTGGTCCAAAGTGTTGTACTCCAATCTTCTGTTGCTCAGGAGAATTCCTGAAATATTGAGCTTAAGGGCAAAGAAAGGGAGATGGACTCAGCCAGTACAGCAGCTTGCTGCCACCGAGAGGGAGAGGTCTCCCCTCTGCCTTCCACCTCTCTCGCTGTTTTCCATCATTTAGTTTGTGCTGGCTCTAGCACTCAATCAGATGGTGAACTCGTTTTAATAAGTAAATGGCAGAAAACTAAGTTGGGGGGAAAGAAAAAAAAGAGTATTTGCTGCCACACTCCTGATACATTAGGTACATACTTGCAACGTATCTAATTCAGCTAACTGAATTACACAAACAAATAAACACCAAAACTGGAACAAGGGAAGGAACAGGTTGTCATAGCTGGGAAATAAGAGAAAAAGAAAAGCTAAATGAGCCTTTCCCATTTTCCTTGGTTATTAGTTGTTTGCTTTGAGTTGCAGTTTGCCGTAACATGAAACGTCACAGTTCAGTTTTTCAATCTACAGCATCATTAGGCTGCTCTCCACAAAGGAAGTTCAGAAGGACCAAAGTTTCCAAAATTCACTTTCATTTTGGGCAAAGATTGATTCTCCATAAATTTCTTTTGCAGAGATTTTGCAAAACTATTAACAAATCTTACATTCCAGTCAAAGTGTACATCCTACAATGGACTGCTTGATATTTAAAGAGGTTTAAAGAGCTTTTGCATAAACTCATAAACTTATGACCAAATCCTGCATAATTTAGTCAATGGTGTCCAAAATCATCAATCTTTAACACAAGCTAGTTCATCAGTTTATTCATTTTTCTTGTTTCTCTTTCTAAGGCCTGCCTTGCTGCTACTTCAGAACCAGTTAAAAAAAAAAAAAAAAAAAAAAAAAAAAAAAAAAAACCTTGCAAAAAAAAAAAAAAAAAAAAAAAAAAAAAAAAAAAAAAAAAAAAGCCTTGCAGAACAAAACAAAACAAAACAAAATGAAACATTTGAAAAAATAATATATTTCAGGCAAGGTTGAAACAGAAGCGCGTGGCTACTTCAGAATCAGAGGCTGTGTTTGCTGTACTATTCACGAGTGCAATCTAACACCATCACTTGAGATCTGCAGCAACAGATTACTAAAGGAATTTCATCCTTCATTCTTTGAAGAGGAGATTAAAAATTGTGTTTTTCTTTTTACTTATATCATTGTCAGCACCCAGATAGGAGGTAAATCAGCCATAGATGAAATAATAAACAATGCTGATAGGTAATACATTGTGAATTTCTGGTTAATTTCTTTTGTTGTGTTTGATGAATTAATTTCGTGGAAAAGGCAATTGATCTAAAAAATGTCTACACCACTTTGTTGTGTTTTTTAATCATAACAATATTTCAATTTATATGAACACAGAGACAAGTACATTAGGCTATGAAGTTTCCTCCCTCCTCACTCAGCACCACAGCTATAACCTAGTGAATAGAAATGAGGCAGCTTCAACATCTCAAACCATTTTTCACAGAGATAAGTGACACCACAAAAAACCTGCTTTACTATGTAGAACTGAAAAGACATAATCACATATCTGTACAAATTAATATGGTTAAGGCATGTGTATGAAGTGCCCAGTTCAAAATAAAGAACTTTATGTGGATTAAAAAATATATATATATATTATATTATATATATATTTTATATATATATATATTGTCAGGAATACACAAACTCTCTTCATTAAAAAAAAAAGAGACTAAGAATATTATGTTAAAAAAAATCACTGATTCCAAAGGCAATTGTGTATTATGCACCCTTTAGGATACTAGCTGAAAAATCATCCCTTACATTACATAGAAATTTTCAGGGACTCAGAAAGCATCTGTTTGACTCCTCCACTGCCCCAGTTTGTTACAGATAGAGCAAAAAGCATCATGAGATAACTGAGCTCCTATGTGTCTAAGGGGAAAAAAGCATGTGTGTAATTAATGTGAAGTAGACAGTTTCCATCCCAGAAATAAAGCGTGCGTATGTTTGCATGTATGTTTGCACATGCGTGCGTGCATGTGCATGGGCATGCTCATGTGTCTCTGGAGAAGGTACGCTGACAAAGTAAGGCATGATCCTCAAGAAGAGTCATGCCTACAGATTTTTTGTGGGTCCAATTCTGTGAGGACAAGGTTTCCCCATGTCTGTTCAGTAGTCTGGGAGCAATTTTTGGAAAAGCATATTGATCTGGAAAGCATTTGTGCAGGCCTACAAATAAAGCCTTACAACCTTTTCCCACATGCATTTTAACAGCCAATAGCTCATGAGCACTGGAGTGAAAGGTTAATATTTTATGTTACCTGAAAGCTGAAATTCCAAGCTTACACGTGGCACTAAAATGTGCTTCTCTAGCTCTAGCAGTACACGATGTAATGCACCTTCGGTCTGTGCTGGTTTTCCAAGTCTAGCTGTTTTTTACCGTCGGTTTTTGAATCAGCTCATTCCCAAATCGTGTCAGAAAAGAAGAGGAAGGGTAATAAAACCAGATAGCAATCATAATACAATTATCTTAAGGTCTAATCTCAAGTCCTCCTGGCATCAAAATAAATGTTTAAAGCTAAGAATTTCATCCTCACAGAGCAGGAAAAAATCCCCTTTCTTGCAGTTTGCAGGATATTAGATCAGAACAAATAATAGCTTTGTGCTTTATCAGTACTTTCTGCCCTTGTAGCAGAAGTAAATACAGCATGAACTGGTCTTTGAGACCTATGTATTTTCCCCATTCCAGTGATAAAGAACTTGCAGAGAAAGGCAAGAGCTTGCCATAGTAAACAACCACCGAGCTTCTGCCCGTAAGGCCGTGCCCGTGGCAGCAGGGGCAGGCGGGCAGTGCTGCAGCCCTCGCCCTGCAGGTCTCGCGGGGACTGCCGGGGACACCGAGGCTGTGGGGCACAAGGGCTTGCTGGCTGGCGCTTGCTGAGATCCCATCCTGGCTCCGTGCAAGAGGCTAATAAGGCAATTTATAAGTTGTCATTTTTCATTGCGTTCAGTCGTACCTTCCAAAAACAAAGTGACACTTCTTGTTTATCTTTGTATTAGACAGGTAAATGCATCAATATGGGATTCTTCCAGCAAAAGGGGATGTGCTGCTTTACAAGCATTCATGGAAAGACAGACCTTTCTAAACCAAGACTGAAAAACGCTATGTAGGTGTGGAATTCTTCATTTATTTTTTCCTCACAGTAAAGGTAACTTCAGACTGGCCCAAATAACTTCTAAATTTTTGTCAGATGTGCTGACTTATTCCATTGGAGGGTGGAGAGAACATTAAAATAAAAGGTTTTGATCTTTCAAATTGAAATATTCTTCTTCAGATTTTACTGACATTTGAAGTAAAAGAAATAATAATAAGAAGAAAAGGAAATGTCATAGAGGATGAAACAGACCATTTTCTTTGGCATGGAATATTTTATTGTAGGCTTTTAATTGATAATTTTGACAAGAAAAACATAAAGAAATCATTCAATATTAATACAAAGGTTCCCCCCCCCTTTTCTTTTTTTCCTGACAATATTCTGTTGTGGCTCTAAAATGAGAGGGAGCAGGGTAGGGACAGGGACCAATGTAGGTTACTCACATAGCCCTCATCCTGGCCAACTCCTGCCTCAGAGGTGCATGACAACCCATACGGTTTGAGATGTGCAGGCACTTACAATTGCCTCTCTGCTGCTCCTTCCCAGTACAGCTGTGAAATGTAATGGTGCATGGGTATTTGCCAGCAGGACTTTCATACCATACGTACATTTTACCTGTAATGAATGTTTTTTGTGTGAGGAAAGGAGGGGTCAGGAGGGAGAAGGATATTCCTGGAAGAAACCAGCCCATATGAATAACTTCCTAGGGTCCCTGAGGAAAGAGAGGCACCTCGAGCAGTCCTTCACCATGGGAACATAAGTTTAGGTTCTCTCTAGAGGGCCCATCTTTTCCTGTAAAATATAGAAGAAAGCCAGGGAGGCTATTTGTCTTAGGCTGCAGCTGCCACATAATTCCCCAAAATTTTCACTTTCCCACATGAAAGGTATATTTATGCATCATAAATGTTTAAATACAATGCATATTTGCCAGTTTAAGATATTTTTTAAAAACAGCAAAGCTAAGGAAAGAAAAATTGTATCCACTGTGGAGACTTACACTAAGTAAAGGGCAGAAGTGTCCTTTACCAATTAAACTATATTTTATGTGAAAAGATAGGATATGCTTGTGAAACAACATCATACAAAATTGTCTTCTCTACCTTCAAGCATCCTTACCTTCCTGTCCCCCTTTTTATCGTCAGTCCCGAGGCTGGTTGTGGCTGGAAGTGTGGCTACACATCAATTCTGTGTGAGTATGAAAGGACTTTACGTGTCCTTTACTAAGAAACAGTCTTTTATAACGTGGGCAAGAATTGGGCACAGGAATATTTATTAAATGCCAGTGCAGGGCTTTGGTGCTGATGATCCATTCAGCACCAGATCCCTGAAGGTCTAAATTCTCTTTAATATCAGTTGCCCCACCATAGTCTGTCAGAGCCAGGATAGAGGATTCTCACTGCAGGATTAGGTCTGTGTTCTCATTCACTTGTCTGCACAATGCTGTCTCTGCAGCGAGCAGTCGTTACATGGCAGAGGCCCTTTGGAAGCAGTTTCCTCCCTTTTGGCACAGGAGAGCTGGCAGCAGCCCTTGCTGATATCAGCTGCTGCCCTTTCAGGGCCAGGCAGATGGCATGTGAATCCCCCATAACTTCACTAATGGATCTGATGAAAACTCCAAGCTCAAGAAAAGCTCTGCTGACTGTCATGCTGCCCTTGCACAAGTTTTACGACTCTCAGCTTCCCTGGGCAGCAAAATCGGTAACAGCGATGCACTTGAGAAAGGCACACAAGCAAGACAGTGCTCTGCATGCATTAACCCAAAGAGCGCTTGATTAATGTCAATGAGTCTTACTTGAGTCTGTTCCAGCTTATATTGGTCAAGGTGGCATATTGCTTAATCCAAGGCTAAACTTAAGGACACCTGTGCCTTCAACAATGATTACGGTTGATTTGTATCAGTCATTTGATGAGCAGAAATCATGAAAACTAATGCCTGTGTCTGCCTCTACATGAGATGACTTCCAAAGGTCAGTTTCTTCATAGTGGTCATTAGATAACTTGAAAAAAAAAAGGACTCAATCATGAGATGACAAATTTTGCCGGGCAGTGTTTCTCTTAAATCTGCGTTTTCTTATTCTTTAGCTCAGTGAAGCTTTAGTTGTAGACAAGGCTATGCAAATTGATCACCTTTATTTTCTTTTGTGACCTACAGCTATGTTCTTGAAATGAATGCTTATGTTGGATTCATTGCTGCAGCTCTCAGCACTTCTTACTGCTACCTCCTGGTGACAAAGTAGCATTCAATCAGTTCCATGACCCTCCAGTGCTCTAACGACATGAGCATCCCTTATGCACTACAGATGTCCCATTGACTCCATTACCTCTCTGGACCAGTTCCATCTCCCTCACAGGGCAAGGCAACATACAGAAATATCAAAACAAGCCCCATAGTAGTCCCACAGTTTTTGATATCCTCAGACATTTTTCTCTTTCTGAAACTTTCACATAGAAAAGGACTGTCACAAATTCATGAGCACATTTGCATTTCTAAGTTTGATAAGACCATATATCTAGGCATTAAAACAGAATTTTCCTATTTTTTTTCTTAACACACACACTAATAATGCTAAACTTCATAAATGTCCATAAGAGAATCCTAAGGTTTTTCTTTTATTGAGATACAACTTTCCACACTGAACAGTCAATTAGGGTGATGGGAAACATGCTGTCACTGATCTGGCAGAGAGATGGCAATAAAATCATATATTGTAATGAAAATATCTTCCTGGAATATATGAAATGGATATTTATTATCCTTAATGACTGTGTTTAGGAAGATGTAAGTGGAAGAAGAAAGAAAGTTGGATGACATATGTTGCTGCAGATATATCTAAGACAAATCACCGAAGAGTCTAAAGATTCAGAGGTCAGAGCCTCAGCTGAGGAAAACAGGCTTAACTCATAACAGACGAATATGTTCATCTCATCAGGGAATGTTTCCTGCTAATTGCTCCCACAAAACACAATACTGCATTTTGTTTTGTTTCTTTTCTTAATATTATAACTGCATTTTTCTTCACTAGTGTGCAACAAACTGCTTTAAAAAATAATGACTAGATAAAGACTGCTGCTATTGTTGTTTTACATTATTCCCTGTGTAAATGTTAGAGTAAATTTTCCTCTTGGATGGTTTTGCTGAACTCTAAACTATGAAACTCTAAACCGTACTATGAAACTAGTAAAGTAACAGCGTATAGAAAGTTATTATTATCTTCTTATAAATTGTCAGAAGAAAGGAATAGCAATCTTCCTGGTTTTGTGATATATTTCCCACTAAAGTTAATTCTAAACATATTATATATATATTCTTTTTCAGTCTGAGTTTTGTTCATTATGGCTTATTCCTAGTTTGCTTCCTGCAGTGTGGAAGTTTCTACTGTCACCTGTCCTGCCATCTCACTGCAGCATACTGTTTAAAAATTGCTTACTGCAAAGATAAAGATAAAATATATCCTGCTGCTTTCCCCATTACACATCAAAATATGCTCTTTGCATAGTGACAAGAGCTCTTAGGTGGAAGCAGCATAATGTTAGTCCAAGGCTCATTTGTTCAGCTCACTAATATTAGTAACACAATGACTTTTCTTACGATTTTTTGTTTAAAAGAAGTACCTAAAATTAAGTAGGCAGTCTACAATGGTGGCAATCATAAAGCACAAAAAGTTCATCTTCTTCTTGATCTGCTTCATCTTCTGTAATCAGACCCTTCCCTCTGCTCTTGCTTTGCATTTCACAAGGGTCATAGAAGACCGCAGGTTTGCCTGTCTTGCCTGTAACCGCTGGGTGCATGCCATTCCTATGTCCTCCAGTAGAGCTGATGTTTTTTATTTTAAATTTGTTATTGATCTCTGTCAAGAACAGCCAAACAGAGATAAATAATATCTACCATAGTTCTGGTGACAAAAATGTCTGTGCTTTCATGCTGTAGATCCGGCATCAGAACCTGTTGATTTTTTTTTGTTGTTGTTTTGTTTATTTAGGTTTCATTCAACATGCATAATGAGAAAGTTTCTTTACAAAAGTGATACGGTAATTATGAAGCATTTAAACCCATCAGCTATGGCAAAAACTGACACCAGTAGCAGCTGTTCCGCATTTTGGTCATCTGTCACTCATCTTGATTCCTTCTGTCACATTCTGGCAGGTGCAAACACTGAGAAACATGTTCAGTCCTTGAGGGCTGAGTATATTAATGCACAAAAGAAGAGAGACAACATGCAGGAATACGGCCACTTAGATGCTATTCCAGGAATAGCAGGTAAAGGTGACCACATATTTTCTTGCAAATCTCAGAAAAATTGCACTACTGCACAGAGCATTAGAAGATAAATTCTCCAGTGAACTATTTAGAAAAAAAAAAAAAAAAAAGTGAAACTACTATCACTGTTATCAGTGTTGCTTAGGAAATAGTATTTGTTGTCAAACTGTAAAAAAACGGGGGAAAGTTTATTTATATTTTTTCATTTAAAGTTTTTTGGTAAAGATTCAAGTCCTTGAAGATTTTTACGATTTTAAAAATCCACTTCTCATTTTAAAAAATAATGAAAAATACCATGTAAATACTAATTCAGACAGTATAGATGTGATTTAGACATATATAGTTGTCAGGGAATGCATGGAAAGGTTTTCATAAGGCGTATATAAAGGATAAGAGGTAGCTACTGAAAAAAAAAAAGAAAAGCTTGTTATTCTCCCCTTCATTCTCTGTTCTGAGGACTCAGATGTGGGTAGTTTTTGATCATCAATAAAAGAGAGCATCTTTCACCAGCTTTATGGAGGCAAGAGGGACAGAGTCCTTTTGGTGCTTAGTGCTGTAAGAGTTTACTCAGGGAATGTTTTTCCTAAGTTCTGCTGGCAGCTGCCCTGTGTTCTGACAAGACCAGAGGGACAACGACTCATACTGGGTACACTTGAGTACCCAGTAACCACCTGCTTGTATCTGAAATGGGGCCTTTGTTAACAAACACTCCTAACTCCTTCTCTCACATCCCTTCATCACTCAGCTGCCATGCTGAGCTGCTCCTTCCTAGGAGCTCTGACAGATACGATCAGGACAAACCTGATCTGGGCAGATACAATCAGGATGACATGAAGCTGTGATGGGGGGGTTCAGGTTGGATGTTAGGAAAAGGTTCTTCACTGGGAGGGTGGTCAGGCACTGGAACAGGCTGCCCAGGGAAGTGGTCATGGCACTGAGCCTGCTGGAGTTCAAGAAGCGTTTGGACAACACTCTCAGACATAGGGTTTGATTTTTGGGTGGTCCTGTGTGGAGCCAGGAGATGGACTCGATGATCCTTGTGGGTCCCTTCCAACTCAGCATGTTCTATGATTCTATGAAACCTATCTGGCTGCACCACTGTGCTACGCTCAAGCCTTCAGCAATCCTGCAGCTGTCATGATGTAATGCCATCTTGAACTGAGTCTTGTTTCTTCTCCCATTAGATAACACCAGAAAACTGGAAGCAGATGTGAGAATTCACGTCTGGTCTCAGGTCTCCTGGTTTGATACATGGAGTAGGAAATCCCCAAGTCATACTCCTAAGAGCGGTAGAAATGACTCAATACCTGATTCAGAAAGCTTATAAAATAATTAAGATGTAAAGCATGCTTTCAGACTTTTTCTTATGGTATTTAGTGTTGTTTACTCGTACAGATCAGATATTAGAATGTTATCTATTGCAAAATGACAATTACTATACATTTCCTTGACAGAATATTTTGTAGAACTATTTGTTTACTCTTTACTATTGTTACATTATTGACTGATGTCTATCTTCACTTTTATTTTACTTTTCTGAAAATATAGGACATGACACATTCAACTTGATAAAATGTAATGAATTATTGTTCACGTTGCAGAAATATTTATAGTGTTGGATTGTTGATAGGGTCCTAGTAAAAGTTATTGCACACATGCCAGGTGCTATCATTTGCTATCTGAAATAAAAAAGTTTTGACTGGTTATCCTACTCACAAAAAGTACATTTCCTACTTTTCCTCAGTCTTTCCAGTCTGGTTACAATATCACAGCTAAACTGTGCAACATTTTGCTTTGATGTTTCACCAGAAAATAAGGTTAAGTACCTATCTGCCACCACAACCTCACCAGTCACTTCCTTGGTGACACCACATCAAAGAAAGGTCAACAAACAATTCAAACACCAAAAGGAAGTTCAGACTTCTTTAGGAAAGTGCATTTCCCCGAGAACAAACAAACACAACTACCATTTAAAAAGGAATATATGTATTTTTTGGAACTCAGGTAAAGGCTTAGATAGTGCTATGAACTTTGGCTTTTGGCTATGTACAAGATAATGAGAGACTGGGGGCTAACATTTGACTATGCATTTGCAGACTGAGAGCAGGTACTCGGTTGGTGGCTGTGGTCCAGTTGACATAGACCACACATCTGCGACTAACCAGCAATATTAAGGAGAGCCAAAGGGAGGGGTGAATTGTGAGCCTGATTAGGAGCTGGAAAAGTAGCTTTTGCTGACAATAAAGCAGACACCGATATTCTAAGATTCAGTGGCTGAACGATCATTCTGAAGTTTGAGATAAGTTTTTTTTTTTTTTTTTTTTTTTTTTTTTTACCAGAGTAGAAGGTTTTACCAGGTAAGAGAGTTTCCGTTACCAATCTGGGAAAATATTTAATGCAAGTTATAACAGCAGACATTGTAAATTGCCAAAAGTAGCAAAGTGCTACCCAAAAATTGAACAGTTGCACAAGGGCAGATGTGATTTATGGAAACAGATGACTATTGGATCGTCATTAATAACAAGCATTTTTTTTTCTCTAACTTGTCCTTCAGATTGAACAATATCTAACATTGCTGTTGTCTTCAGCTAGATGACTTGAGAAATAAAGAACAATTTATATACAGCATTTATGTTTGGAAAACTGTCTTTTGTTGCTGTAGATCGTGTAATCAAAATACCTATATTAAGGAATTGTTTTCAACATTTCATTTATATATAAATAAAATTAAACCAACTAAAAGAAAGACATGCAAATAAAAAATTTAATCTGTCACTGGAATGCCAAAATAGACAAACCTTCTTGGTAAAATTGCAGCCCTAGGTGATGTTTCAATAGAATTAAAAGAACAATTTGACAATATAATTTTGCTTTGTCACAAGAAACAAGAACATCTAATATATTCTTACTTCCATTTTCCACTGCATACCTGGAGGCTGTCTTAAAAAAGAAGAAAGACCAAATTGTTTTTATTGCAGAGTTGGAAGTGGTGGTGGTCCAAGTTAAAGATGTATATATTACTGTTACTTTTATGTCTAGAACAAACTGGCCACTTCACACTTGCTACTAATATTATGATTACTTTTTTTTTTTTTTCTCCAAAAATAAAATGCAATCTGATGTAATGAAAGTTATTTTTGTTAGAATTAATGTTAGAGTTTAAATCATCCGGAGCAATTTTTTTCTCCTAGATTGAAAAATGCTTTGTACAAATGTGTTTTCTGTCACTGAAATAAAGTAAAGGTATGAAAAATTAAGGAAAGTACTAAAAAAAGAAAACAAAAGCACTGTATGCACATCGTTTGCAGGTACAAAAATAAGTGGCCTCTTGTACTGTATTTGATCATTTGGAAAATATTTTATTATGATTATATTTATTTTAGACAAAAAAGAAACAGTAAAATGTTTCTGCAGTTATTTTTTCATGACTGTAAGTTTACTTTATACAGTAATGAATATACTGTGTGTATATTGTTCTTGGATGTGATTATTTCTTCAGTGCAGCCAAACACCACCGTTAAAGCTAATATCTTCAAATATCAAGATATTAGCTTTAATTGCTGTATACAAATATTATGGTTAAATATTTGTGTTTCCAAAAGCAGGGTTGATGATAGACCAATCATTTCAGCTTCTGTATTTTGCATGTTTCAGCTCTCATATGTCAACTCTGTAAATCTTAGCACAGTTTCTTTTCCCTTTCTTTTCCTCTATAAAGCAGGAGTATAATTGCCATTTTTATTCCCTGCCCCATAATAGCTGTCATTGGATAATGGAAGAATCAATCAAACATCTTTTCTTCATGTCCCTGCAGCAACAGAACTTTATTATTTTATAACTCCACTGACACTGAGAAGCCTGAATCAATATTGACAAAACATCAAATATTTTTGAAAAGTTTAGCTATGATGTTTCTCAAAACTTAACCATTTCGTATCTGTCATAAAAGCGAAGGGCAAGGTACCAGTCTTGCTTTTAGACATATGAATTCTCAACATAATTCACAACTTGGAAAGGTGTCTACAGCTACAGCATGTTCATGGGACGATACCAAGATTTCACCGTATTGCACCCATTAATTATTAAGTTACTAATTGTGCCTGTTCTCTCTCTCTTTTTTCTTTTTTCTTTTCTTCATTTTTTCCTGCTCGGATGTGTCACTACTGTTGCAATGTCAATACTTACATATATGATTGTTTGCATTCAGAAGTTTCAGTATGAAGTGCTTTTTTAATCTTTTCCTCTAGATTTCTGTTTGTATCCATCTACCATGAAGCTGCTTTCAATAGTGAATTTCACCACTATAAGAAGCGTTAACGATGAAAACACCTACATACAAGTCTGCCAGTGTTCCAGATATGAATAACCCTTAAAAAGGATGTTATACCTCTCCAGTACTCTTATTAACTTGTTGGATCTGCAGGCCAGGAATTCATTTGGAATTCACTATCTTCTACTGAGCCCTTAATGTCTCTCCATAGCCTCCCAAAGTTGCTAACATCAGCCAATAAGAAGGTATTGTCTTTCTTCAAATCCAGCATATCTAATAGATGTTCTCTAAAGAGAATGGCATGCTATTTCATGCATGTGTATATATCATTCATGGAAAAACACTAACATTTCCATGGAATAGCATGCTCTCTCCTAGGCACAGTGTGCTAAAATTCTCTTTTTTACTTGCAATATAGACCAAAAGCTGGCCTTACATCACTGATGTCAATGAAGTTTAATCTAGTATCTGATTCTCTGAAACAAGTCCCAGGTGCTTTAAAGGATTGTGTCCTGGACCAGTCCAACCTTTGCAGTTCTGGTAAAGATGTTCTGAGTCCTTCCTGCTTCAGTCTCAAAGGGTAAGTAGTTTCTATAAGGCCAGAATTCACTCATTAAAGAGAATGTTTTAAAAGCAACTTAGTAACCTTGAATAATGTTTATTTTCTAAACTGCACTGGTCAAGTCTTTTCCAACCTAAATGATTCCATGATTCCATGATTCCAAGAATTTGTGCTTAACCATTCTTTAAATTATCCTCTTAGGTACTATTGATTGCCATGCAGCATACTGTTCCTTTTTGAAGTGATTTCATCTATTGTTTGTCACTTTTCTCGGCTGGTTGCTATCAGACATATTTACTGTGTTAATATTAAGGTACTGACATAACTGACGTGCTCAAAGTACAGTATCATATATCATGAATTAGTGATATCTGTCTTCTTCTTCTTCCCCTTAGCTTACTGTATGCTCAAAAAGTTTGAAAATTTACAAATGACTATCTCTACCCCGACATAAACAATCTGAGAAATTATTTTAAATTCACACAAAATGCACCTGTTCTTAGTCATGTCGGTGATTTTAAATAAATATATAAATATTTTACTTATGAAGGAAGGTATATAAAGTTCTAAAATAACACTGAGAGTAACTGAAGTTGGTTGTTGTAGTTGTGTTTATCATACATTTACAAATCTTAAAAGAGTACTGTCAAGTCTGAATTTATTCAGTAAAAATATTTACCTTGTACTCCATAAACCACAACAAAATTTATGACCTTCATTAATAGAATTGTGGTTACATTAAAGAAACATTATTAAGTAATATTTTATAAGCCTTAGGATTATTTGGTACTGGTGTCTTTCAGAGAACGTTTTTACTTTTTCCTCACCACTGAGATAATGAAGCTTACACAGTTATTTGTGTTGCCACCTATATATGATATATACAGTAAGCCTGAGAAATCTTATTAGTAAATGTTTCTAAACATTGTTTAATATGTGACATAGATTAAGATGTTTGGTTTAAAACATTAGTTTTGTCAAGACTGCTTGCCTCTACATAAGTATGCAGAGCATCAGAATACATAAAAACGCACAGGAGAATTAGACATAGTTAACAACATGATAGTTGTGTTCCAGAGCCACATAACCCATTTCACGTGTTTGATGAAGCCACAAGTTTTTCCATGGTAAAGTCAACAAGTCACATATTAGTGGTAGAGTGTTCACAACCAAAGGGTGGTCTGAATAAATCAGCAAAGTGGGGCTCAGGATACCTAATACTGTCATAGTCTTAATACATGACCTTGGGAAAATCACTTAGGAGGTTTCTGCTCTAGCTCTCCATCTTCAGAATGAAGAAAGAAAAGAAATTGACTTTATTTCTTCCATCCTTGTCTGCATTCTGGGGTAGAGACTGTATATTATTAATATTTGCAGAAGAATAAGCACGATAAGATTGTGTCCTTGGCTGGATCCCATCAATGCTACAACAATTAAATTACTACTTTACAAAAAAGAAAGGAAGCATACACAAAAGAAAGAAAAGCCCCACATTTTTTAAAGTAACATGTTAAAGATGCTGTTACAAAAACTAGTTAAAATATGTTACAATTTGCACTGTTTCTTCCTGCAAGGTCAGTTATTAGAAAAGAAACTATTAAAAGGCATAACAAACCATGTGATTCACAAGTAATTAACAATAATGCTGGTGTATATACAACTCCTTAAAACAAATACAGCTATAATCTGAAAAACAGTTTTGAAAGACAATAAAAGAAGATTAAACACAATAAGGATATAAATAAAGAGCATGTAAAAAGAGACACCACAATTAACAGATTTTGATGTCATTATGCTTGTGTGTCTGAAAACATAAATTGTTTCATAAATGGAGAAAGTAGCATGATTTAAGCACTTTTGAAGCAGAAAACTCATTTAGCTATTTTATGAGGTAAAGACACTTACTGTAAATCATTTCTACACTTGTAGGAGGGCAATATAAATTGCCTTGATAAGAAATGACTGATTTAAAATACACTTCTTTAATAGCATTGGCTGAATATAAAATACCTTATAACTGGATGTGGTCTGAATTCTGAAACTAGGTGTTCATCAGCATGTACAAGCATTTGGAGACTTTTTATTGGTGACAGCAAGAGGGAGAAAGAAAGAAGCACACTTCTAGAACATTTACCTCTTTCATACAGCCATAATCACTGCATAAAGTTACACAAAATCATGTCAAATAAGTCTGCAAGCATCAAAAAGGGTGCTTTGTACTGTGTTTGAATGTAAGCATGTGAACAACGGCAACACCAAAAGGCGAAGAAAGGCGGGAGTAGCGCCACCTATGAGGCATTCAAGTAACTAAAAGTTGCGAGATAAAGAAGAAGCTAAACACAAGGGGCTGCAAATAGGCAGGGCATCCTGCTGAAAGCAAAATAAGGATGATTGGCAACATGAAAGACTACAACATAAACAGTGTGGGCAGCCAGTGGCAACCCCTTTTTCTGAAGGGAGGAGAGAAGTATAAAAAACACGAGATATCAGCAAGGAAAACCAGAGAAAACAAGCCACAGACCTGGGTTTTGAATTTTCTCACTGAGGACCTCTTGAGTCCAATCACCTTGACCTTGGCAACTAAGAACCACCATGGACTCCAGCCATCAGACCATATGGCATCACTGCTGTGGTGCTGTGCACCACACAGTGTGATGTGAGAGATGTGAGAGTTAAAGATGTGAGAGTTAAAGGCAAACAGCTTCATATAGGTAGTCATGATGATTAATAACATGCAAGAATGGGCAATGAGAAAGAAGACGCTGTTAACAGTAAAGTTGGGTTTTGCAGTTTAAAATTGTCCAGTTTTGTCAGTCTTCCCATCACAGTGATTTCAAATTCCCTGATACATGTGTATATACATTCAGATGCAACATGTACAAGCTAATGTGTCTCGCTGCTAGGAACAATTTCATAATACTTTTTTATCCATGAGATGAATGTCTTAGATAAAGGTTATGGTGTAAAGTATTTTTTTTTTTCTTTTTCCAAGTGAAGTATAGCAGTAAGAGGTGTAGGCAAGCAAGGTCTGATAGTGTTAAAGTTCATTTATTTAAAATTGGACTTAGTTTTCGGCCATCCTTATGGTTGGCTTAAGGCCTTTTTTTCATGTTCTGATTCTTGAATCTTACACTCAGACACAGCTACTATAAAGTCATGTATTTTAACTGACTTTGGTAGAACTACAGTCATTAATCTCATCTAAGATTCAGGCTTATTTTTCTGATAAGAACCATAGGCTATTCAGTTAGACTTCTAAACACTCATTATCAGTCTTCACCATAGAAATAATTTAAGATATAGACCCTTTGGCATTAGAATAAGTCCAATGTTTGAAGAAGTCTACAGAAAAAAAAGGCTTGTTAGTTAAAATGTCATATGTGGATGGAGATGACATTCCAGGGCTTTTTATAACATTGAAGATAATAGAATAAAACTACTGAAGAACAGTAGGGCTAGGTTACATATGATGGGTAACAGGAGAGAAGAGAGGAAATAAACTATAGGGACTTTTAAAAACAAACAAGTGAACAAATATTACCTAAAAGGTCTATTTCAACACTTTTGTACGTACTTTGTTAGTTGATAGGACATTGGCTTCATTAAATAGTTGATATTTATACTATGCCTCCCCAGAAATATATGAATTTGATTGTCCTCATTTTGCAGAACAGAAGGTATCCTAAGGGAAAAGTTTTGCTTAAAGACAAAGTTAATGTGCCCTTATATGATAAGGAGCACAACCCAATTGCTAAGAATTCTTAGCAGATTTCCGCTCTGCACCTTTAAAAACTGTTTATCCACCTGTCTACCTATAACAACCCTCTTCACAAAGAAATCACTCTTTAAAATTAGGTGAGTTTTTTGGGCCTGTATCTGTCTGTTTCTGCAGGTTTTGCATAAGGTCAGATTGCTGTATGCAAAATCAGCAGCTGTTTCTCCATTGCAAGGTCTGTACAGAATGAGAACATGCTATACGTGTCATGTCTTCCATCTGATCAAAGATGATGTGACAATACAAAACTTTTCCTATATTTGCTTGTCAGTTCTGGTTTCAGATACTGCTGGAAATGAGAAAATACAGACCCGAATAAGAATGAGGAAATAGAGAAGAAATATTCAAAAAACTTGTTGAAAAAGTTTAGTCTGGATTGAGTTTGAACTTCTGGAATAAGAAACATCAACTTTTATTCTGTTGTATGCGCTGTTTAGCTAACTGGTGATGAATACTCAGAATCAAAGCAATGAGAGCATTACACTGTTTATACTGCGCAACACGTATACTCTGTACTGTGCAATGTAGGTCTCCATCATGTGCATACTCTCACTATGCTCTTTTCACCTATGTAGGTAAGCAAAGAGCTGTACTGTGCTCAAAAAAGTAACCCCTGTTCTGAAACCACTGGGGGCCACATCTACTGCAAGCCATGGTGTTCACTTGTCCTGCAACATTGCCATAGCCTTAAAGGACCTGGATGGGTTAGGCTGAAATATTGTGCTTATTGGTTTAAGGTTTCATGTGACAAACTACCTAAATAACAATGAGAAAAATTCTGAAGAATATACAATAGTCCAACACAGTCAGAGTATGACTGTATTTACAACGAAAAAAAAATATATATGGAATGGGTATAGGTTCTATTTTGATATCAACTTACCATGAAAAATTGCTTGCATTAGGTAGTTTTGTAAGCTAATCAATGCATTCCAGATAGCCATTTTATGGAAAAATGCATGCTGTTGTAAACATGGGATGTTCCTCCTACCTCATAAATCACAATCACGTAATTGTCATTAGGAACAATCATTAATCATCATCATCATCATCATCATCGAGGGTGAATACTTCAGTCAAAGATCAGCTATCAAAATACAGACAAACAGCACTAACCTAGTGAGTTCTGAATCACCTTATTTCGTTTTGGATATTATACAAAAGACAGTCTAACCATTTTGGGACATTGTATTCATAACAACTTTAAAAGGGGTATTTATTAGCTTTGGAAACATAACATTTATATGTACAAAACACATACAAAATCCCAAGGCCATTACATGCCTCATGTTCACGCTTTCATTTCCCTATGGTTTTTTTTTGTTTGTTTGTTTT
>VXAA01001861.1:155324-174874 GCA_013399115.1 Anseranas semipalmata
TTTAAGTCCTAGCTGGATCTGTTTCAGCTCATTTTGCTCAAAGTCCCATCAGAAAGTCTACTACACAAGGCTTCTACTCCCTTTCCTCAACCTATCTTCTTCTGAGTTACTTTGAACTGTGAAACACTAATTTTATTTGATGTCCTATGCAAAATAAATTGATCTACTCAGCTACACTCTCTACATAAATCTCCTCTCCTAGAAAACTCACTGCTGTTAACAATGTCATCAAAAACACAGTTACCCATCCATTAAATTAAAATGAGAAAGAATAAAAGGTACTACTCTTTGTACAGGTCTGCAGGTTGTCTGGTGCAGCTTGTGTCTGATTTGTGCCATTTCTTTTGACTACTTGTGACAAGATCACATTTTCCTTTGTATGCTGTATAGAACTGAGCACTTTACAGAAACATTTTTATTATTTTAAACTCCCAGTTTTGGAAGAAGCTGGGGAATGCTTCCATAAATTTTAAACCAGTTCCTGGGTTATATTCAGATTATCAGGTATTCTTGGAGACAGATGCTAAAGCAGAAAAATAATTTGAATAGTGTTCTTATAATGACTTTCTTAATTTAATTTTTACTTGTGGCCAAAAAGATCCTCACATTTCTGGACATGGTAACAAGGAATTAAGAATCTATCTAAATTTCTTCAGAGAAATGAACATGAAATAATGAAAACTAAGTTTTCAAGTGATTCCTGGGGAGAAAGTGAAGTTTTTCACTTTATTATACTCATGAAAATGAGAAAGCTTGAAGAGACTATTGTAATAGATTGAAGGACATATTCCCTTAGATTCTTACTTCATCCAAAAATAGCTTCATTTGTTCCTTCTTTTCTACAGTACATCCCTCTCCCTTGGAAGATTGGGGAGCAGATGAAATATAAGAAGTCTAAATTATGTAGTCTTCAAACAAGACTGAAAGGATTAAAAACAACCTGTAGAATTTTCCCATGACTTAATCATTTGAAACACATAATTGCTTGGGGTACATTGTATAATATTTAACTAACCAAAAGCAGCTCCTTCTGCAGAGCTTCCCCTGTGCTCTTATTGTTGAGCCACACCTTGCCTTTGATTGTGATTTTATACGTATGTAGCTATATATAGATGTATAAACATACAGGTATTAAATGCCTGAAATCTGAAATTCTGTGAAATGAAAGTAGTGCAGCAGAGAGTATTTAGTTGGGGAATTACCTATCCAGAAATTGAAGGAAGGATTAAACTAAGTCAACAAACTCATATCACTTAGTTCCTTTAAGGAAAAGGCAGATTAAATGAAGCAGCATAGCTGCATCATCTTGTAGCCTGGGTTTAGTCCATAGACTTCCAAAAATAATTCTGTTTTCTATTAGGTCTCTGACGAAGCTTGCAGAGTCCCATCTTGTAAAGGAATTAAAAGATATGAGGAAATTAGATGAAAGTAAGAAAGACGAATCATTGCTTAGTGGTCTTGAAAACCAGAAGATAGGATTCACATAACCATTGAGAAGATTTTTCAAATTATTGTTGTATCATACATTCATCAGCATGCAATAAAAGCACTCAGAGATAACCTTTTTCCTGCTCATTTGAGAGTAGATCAGGCTATTTTATCTGCAAGGTTTATTTATTTATTATATGCAGGTAAAAATTTTCCAGCTTACATATTTTCATACCATTTTCTCTCCTATCTCATGTCATTTTAACTTCTTTTGAATTATATTTTTGATCATGCAATGTACACTGAAAAGAATTTAAATGAATTCTCTTTATTTGAGCCTGTCCTAGTTCAATTATTTTTTCAGTACCTGCTGCCTTGTTTCGGATCTTGATTTATTCAATGAATGTGCAAAGAGTTTATAAACAGAAAGACTATTTGACAAGTGATTTTTTTTTTTTTTTTTTAGAATCTGCAATGGGTTCATAGTTGAAATATCCTTAAAGAGTTGTAGCATATGATCAGAATTAAATTTCTGCTACTTTAAATTATCTCTGCCATATTGAGAGAACGAAAGCAAATAAGAGGAGTAAATTTGCCTGCTTTTTTCTAATCCCATATATTATAATGCCCTGAGAGCAATGCATTCTGGGGCACGTCTGAACGGGGGAAGTGCCAGAGCAAGGAAAGAACTAATAGAGCAGCTTGCAAGTGACCCTGCTAATATGTTATTAATGAGAGAAAGCCATTGGAATGAGGAAAAAGCAGATCCTGGTTCATGTGACAGAAGGAAAACATAAAGCAAAAGCAGTAAAATCTGGTAACTGGAAAAATGAGGGAGAATTAAATAACAAGACAGCAGATCTTAAATTTGTTTGATACACATCTTAAGCGTCAAATCCTTGACTGAATTTAGTTTGTTTATAGAAGATATTAAAAAAAGAAGTAAATATGGCACTCTAAAGAAATACCATACTATTAAGTATTTTTGATAACTGTCTTCAGATCAGATACAGAATTTGATGTTTTATGTTTTATTGATGCTGTATTCTATTTTCTAATTTCAAATGAGAAAATACCAAACAGCCTTTAAATAAGTGATAAGTAAACATCACCGAGCATTTATTGTCATTTCAGAGGAAAACTATGAAAGGCCAGGATAAGATGAAAAAGTTCTGACTTTTATCTTAGAATTTGGGATGTTTAAAATTAATTCAGTTTAAATCTTCAAGGTTTTTGTTTGTTTGTTTGTTTTTATTATGTCTTATATGTGTCACATAGGACAACAAATGTACTTCTATTGTGTTTGGTTTAGGAATTTCCTTAGGGAAGATTAAATAGATTTTCATTCATGAAAAATCAATGATCACAGTCTGAAAAACAGTTGGCTATTTATGAAAAGAAGCACAAAATGACTGAAATGTATTGAAAGAGCAATTAAGGAAAACTTACTGGGAGTGACAAGGGATGTCACCAACAAGTGTTTCTTTGATAAACATAGTTGTTCCCGAGATATGAGGCTTCTTTCCAATAGAACCAACAGAGGATCCAGTAGATGATCCAATAGATTCCAATAAAGGGCATACTAGTCTTCTGCAAACCAGAAAATAGTGAGAGAATGCTCTTTAAGAAGTATTGAAAAATAAAATGCACACTAGCTTGTTACTGTTTTCAGAGCTGCCTTCCCTTTGATCACATCTCATTGCTACCAGAAGGTTAGGGAGGAACTTTCAAGAGACACTTTTGGAGCTTTCTTTTCCCAGAACCTGTTCTCTGGGCTTTACCATGAATAAATGTGATCCTATAGTAAAATTATAGTACATTTTTTTTTCTTTTTTTATGCCAGTACTACAGAACTCCTGCATTGTTGGGCTTCAGCATGAATATTTAAAAATTGTATTGATCCGAAAGAGTATTTTTTATGGCTAGCAAGAGTACAGATCTCTAATATCAGGTTTAGGGGATCGGGTCATATCTCTTCACCCTCTCAAAGAGTGCCTCTCATTCTCATTTAATGCAAAGGACATCAGGAAAGACTGAGCGTTCATAACCCCTTTGTGAAACATCCCTTTTCCCTCTTCCCAAACCAAATTTTGGAGCCTGTAAGAACATTCTCATTCAAGTCTTGACTGGACCCCTCAAAATTTAGAATTTGAAGTGGTCTTTCCTTTTGTTCATGTGCTTGAGTCAAAGCTTGATATGCACTTTAAAGAATGTCATATATATATATGTATACAGTACATACAACGTGACAACTTAGTGAAATAGAAAGGTAAAAAAAAAAAGGAAGACTATATTTTCAACTACATTGCTCAGCAAAATAATGAAAAAAAAAGAAATTGTTCATACTGCAAGTTTTGGTTTTCTTTAGTTATTTTGGCAGTTAAATAAATATTCCAGTATTAAATTTTAATTGTAGTGCATTATAAAGGTTGATATACCTGTAGCATCCAGACTCTTGATTTTTTTTCTGTTTTTTCTCACATAAAAAGAGAGAAATCAAGAAAAAAGCAACTCTGTAACATTTCATGGAACTCCTCAAAACTGAGCATGCTATCAAAGATATATATTTATCATCGCCGAATATATATATGTATATATATGCATTGATTATGAATGTTATCCCACTCTCACTTCTCTGTGCTATAATCAGAACAGTTTTAGAAGTCTTACACAGTGTGGGGAAAGACACAGGTTTCAGCACTGTTTCACACCTCTACTTACCATTAAACTCTTAGTGGAGCCCTGGACCAGCAACTTCCAGCCAGCAGTCTTACAAACAATGCTGAGGCAGGTGTAGGAGACAGCATGGGCCAGGGGTGTTCCTGATGGTCAGTTCAGATGTCACCATTGTGTTTGGCAGAGGAACAGAGATTTCCCTTGTAAATGGAGGCCGTGTTATATCAGTGAGCTTTGGGACAGAAAACAACCCCTGAACTATTTTTGTTAGTAATACAGTAGGGTCACAGTAGCATAGCATAGTGTGGCATAGCATAGTATGATACAGTATGGAACAGCTTCCTACCCTTTCCAGCCTCTTCCCCTATAAAGAACACCTAAAAAATGCTATTTGCCAACTAAATCATTCCAGACTGTTAAAAACTATCTATCAGTGTCACTTGTTCAAAAATCTCCACTTTTTCTGCAAAAAAAAAAATCTAGCTTTCACCTCAAAGCTTTCACTCTCCTAGACTCTTACTTGAAAGATCCTCTGAACTTACAGTCAGCCTTGCCAGCTCAGTAACATCCACCTTTCTGCCTGATCCCTTCTGCCCAGCAACTTCTGTTTCCTTTAAGAGTGTGGAAAAGGCAATGCAGGGCACAGAAGACAGCTGCAGCAGTTAGTCAGGCAGTAGGACATGTCAGTGAATACCACACCCTTGCTGACATGCTAGGCGTAGTTGAATGGTGACTAGGTTTGGGTTAAGTACCATTTACCAAAAGCTAACTCTAGGTCTTCACTTATATGACTATATCATGCCAGCAGAATTTGGTTCACAGATTTATAAGAATATATTTCAATTTCTCAGGATTATTAACATGAACTGAGGAAGCTGAAGGGTAATGAGTGCCATGATGTCCTCTTTGCTGACATGCCAACTACCTCTTAAGATTAAGTCCTGCTCTCAGGAACAACAGAGCTCCATGTTTCTGTCAGGTTCAGAGAGGTCCTTCTGCCACTGATGCTGCAAAACAGATAGGTTGGTAGGCCAGGGTCACATTTTATGGTATGCACCAGTTCACAGTTTGCATTCCTTTTGCAAAAATAGCAAATATCCCTTGGCTTTGTAGGTTGTCCTATTGGCACTGGAGAGCAGCGGGAAATAACAACTTTGCAAAACAACCAGATTATCAGCCCATTTGTCAATTTATGCCAGAAACTGATTCAAAATCTCTTGAAGACCTTTAAAATTCAGTACTCGTAATGTGAATATAAATGGCCTTCTATTTTTCACTGTATAGCCTAAGCTAGCCACCTACGCTCTCTGTGCAAATAACAGGGAGACAGATCTAGTAAACAGACAGTGTGCCAAGATCTTGAACTGGGAGTAATTAAGGAGTCTGGAATCTAAGCTGAATCAATCCTTCAGTGCAATACTTTAATGCAGACAAATGTAATGATGTATCTAAGCAAGTTAATCCAACAAGATAATGGAGAACTTAGAAAAAGATGTGAGATAAGGGATAGTGTCTGGTAGTCTAAAAATGAAGATGTAATTGAGGAAGTTGCTGACATATTTGTAATCATTCATATACAATTGTACTGTGAAAGTCTGTGTACAGTTTTTGTGGAAAATAAAACCTCTTTCTACCTTGAAGTCTGCATCTCTATACTAATATCCATTATTGCAAGGTGAATTAAAGGTTTTATTTTGCACCTGTTACCCTTTGTGGGAAAACAAATTAATTCTGGAAGGAAGCAGTAGATGCTGATTTTTTTAATAATCAGATCTATCATTTTTAAAAAAAATATTTAACAGCTGCTCTGAGATTTATTGTTAGAAAATAAATGCTGAAAGCTTTTAATTTAAAATGTGATTTCCCTCCAGAGGCAATATAGATACTTCAAAGAAGATCCACCTACCTTTGCTATCAGTGAGCTGTACTATAAAATTTAGATTAATATATGATATTAATATATGATATATATTAATACAATACCAATGTGATACGGTTGAGAATAGCAAAAAAATCTAGAAGTGGAAGAAAAAAAGTTATTTTAAAATCATCATTATGGCCAATGTAAAGCCATAAGTGATAAAAGAAATATTTTATACAGAAAAAATATATATATTCAGATAAAGATTATTACTTTTTTTTTTTTTTAATTTTTGTACTCATTTTTAATTGCCTTCAGCTTTCATAACGAGGACAAACGTGTTTGTAAAGTAAAAGGAAATCGTGACAGTATGAGCTCTAGGGATTGAGCTGAATTGAATTTACAAAGCTAATAGGAGATGAAAGAGAAACTACAACTAAATGATTTCTGTCCTACAGGTCTTCCCACACACTGGAGTCTACATGTCTACAGGTGAGAAGATGAGGGAGGTGAGAAAGAAACAAAGTCTTTACTGACCTTGTTCTGAAATGGAAAAAAGAGATTTTGAGTCTGTTTTATCAAGCATTGAAACAAATTGCCACAGAACTGTCCGTTTAGCACACCTATGTTGTATCTATGTGCTGTCTTTCTAACGATCATCATAGTTATTTTTCCTCTTGACCCAGTCTCCTCAAGGACCCCTCAGTTGTACTGAACTGTTTTCTAGGATCCACTTGCTCTTTCTAGCCCATCCTATTCAGCAAGGGCTGACTTCAGAAATGGATGTTCATGTGTCTCAGAAATTAGCAAAAAACCTGTGGGCATGCACCAAGGATTCATCCATTTACTCAATTTTCAAATACTCATTTAATCCCTTTAAAGCTCCCCTCAGGAGATTGTCTTTACAATCAGAATGGGTCTGACATTCTTTGCAATAGCTGGCATTATCAAATAGGGTTTTATTCTTGTTAAAGAAGGTAGTATAGAAAGCCCATCAATCACCATACCTGGAGGTATTTTGTGATGCATAGTGTCATGATTTAGTCCAGAATGGTATCTTAATTTTCCTAAAAATTCTTAACAGCAAAATGCTTTAAAATATGTAAAAGAGTTGGTTTCAAAGAGTTGGAATTAAACTAATACATAAATAGAATTTTCTGAGATTCACCCAGAGAGAGATAATTCTTATTTTGAAAGGAGATATTTAAATTTTTGACTTTAAAGTTTAATAATAACATCGTCACAGATTATATAGCTGAAAAACAAAACTAAAAAGAAAGACTTTTTCCTGACAGACAGGTTTTGTATGGAGGTTGTTCTGTCTTGTGATCTCCAACCGTTAGAATAAAAAAGAAAATCCTTAATATATCATATATTGTTTTCATATATCGTTATTTCTGAGATCGTCTTACGTCTCTAGCAGTTGCAAAAACTTTTGTATGTATGTGTGTGTTTGAGATTTGTATTGCTGTGAATGAGCTATGTCTCTTCTCTACTTCTGGACTTTACAAAGAGCATTTCCTCCCGTTTTGTTTTCATCACATTTCAATTTAAAAATTTCTCGTGCTTTTCTGTTAGCTTCTCATGCAAAGTGAATTCAGATTCACCCACTGGTTTCACTTCTTTTTTTTTTTTTTTTAATTTTATAGAAATAGATTATCTATTTTCTTTAGGAAATAAGACGTGATACAATAAAATGTTTCCTGTTGCTAATGTCATATACCTCAATATCACCTACAGGCTTCCAAAACCTTTTTTTCATGGCTCCAACACAAAATATTCCTGAAATCTAGGGCAAATGAACGTTGTGTTATGTCGTTTTCTGTCTGCCATGAAATTTTTTAAACTAGTTCACTCTTGGGTACAAATAGAAAACATGGAGTGCACTCTACTGAGAAATTAAAAAATTCTACTTTTTGTGTCCTTGGAAGTATAATGCATCATTAAAAACTGAAAATATATGGCTTACAAATGAAGACCACAACAGTACTTTTGAGATCATAGTAAAAAAAAGTTCAAAATACCAGTCGCTAATTGGAATTAATTTTAGACATTATTCTCCATTGATTTAAAAAACAAACAAACGAACAAAAAACAACCCTAGATTATTTATACTTATGTCTGAGGAAAATAAATATAAATAAATATAAATAAATTATTGTACTTAGATAAAATTGTGACAGTTTTAGCGGAAGATTTTATTTACTTTCTGCTAAAATATTGAGGTACATATTTTTTTTTCAAATCAGCTGGAATAGTTCAGCAATATTTCTCGAGGCTGCTGTAGATTTCGTGCTGGAAACCTTATATCTTGATAAATGGTTTGTTTATCTACTTGCATATTTGGCATCATACACAGTCATTGCTTAAATAGATGGTGATACTAAATCCTCTCTCCTGACTTCAAACATTATGCTTTACCAGATATGACTGAATCACCTTTTGCTAACTTACCATAATAAATATAGGGTGAGATTTGATTAAAAAAAAAAAGAAAAAAAAAGAAGAAGAAGAAACACACTATTTCAGAACATCACAATATGATTTTCTCTGACAGCCACAGAGCTTGGAAGCACATGTCCTGTCTGGCAAAACCACTTGTGCAGATACTAAGAACAAGTAGATTCCTGAAGGTGCCCAACTTCCATTTCTTCCAAGCAAAAATCCACTCAATAAAACCATTTCACAAGAAATGTGGTGTTGTCAAGCTATAATGAGTTTCCTGACATCTGAGGAGTTTACCACGTTGCCTGTAGTCTTATTACAGTAGTCCCAGTGGGTGATAATAGAGCTATTAGATTATAAAAAGCACAACTTGCATAAGTCAGGTTTGAAAACCCAAACCTTTACTACACCAGAAGTCAAAACTGCCTAGCTAGTATACTGAGGGTAACCTAAATTTTCCTGTGAAATTAGTTTCTGAAATAATAAATCTCTTCTATTTGACTCTTATTTACTGACAGTGCTTAAACACTGTCAAGGTCTTCTGTCATAGTATTCATGATTTTTATTTCCTTTCTATAAACCAGGCAAGATAAAAACTTTTCACAAATTGAATCATAAAAAATCCCTGCAATCATCTTCCCCTTCTCCTCTGCCCCCACCTGTCCTCCAAGAATAAGAAATGATCACATATACACATATACTCTTGCTGTAATTATGGTACCTCCAGTGTTTGGGAAACACAAAAGAAAAAGGAAAGACAGAAGGAAACACAATAAAAAAGAGGAGTTGATAATGTGTGAAAGTCTTACCATTATATATAGATTGTGAGTCCTTAGGCCAGGAACCACTTTTTACTCAGGGTTTATATTACACTTAGTACAACAGTTCATGATTAGAGTGCCAAAGCATACTCTCAAAGAGGAAATCAATACAATGATAAATCATCAGCAACAAATAGCAATGCAGGACAGAAAATATCATTTAATCAAGTGGTAAATTCATTCAAGCCACTGGGTGCTAATATAATTTTTTAATGAAATATTAGGAACACACACAATACAAAGGAGGTTTTCAAAATATTCCCTTACTAGAGGAAGACTACTCATAAGAGGCATATAGAAATATGCAAGAATTTATTTTGTTTGGTTGAAAAAGAAACAAAAAACAAAAAACCCATAGAGTCATAACATTTGCTGAAATACCAGCAGAAGTTCTAGTAGTTAATCTAACATTTTCCATCAGACTTAAACTTATGTGAGGTGGGAACATATATTTTAACTAGTTCTCCATATATAAATTACTTCTGGTTTAACAAAGAAAAAAGATATATTTTTTCAGCCTTTTATTCAGGGCAAAAAAAGGATATTTTTGCAAGCCTAGAATTCTTAAAATAGTTATTTTATTTTTCCTTTAGAGATTCTTGTATCATAGAATCAAAGAACCATAGAATGGTTTGGGAGGGGAAGGGATCTTTAAAGATCATCTAGTTCCAACACCTTTGCCATGGGCAGGGACATCTCTAACAGGCTACCCAGGGCCCCATCCAACCTGGCCTTGAACACCTCCAGGGATGGGGCATCCACAACTTCTCTGGGCAGCCTGTTCCAGTGCCTCACCACACTCATCATGAAGAATTTCTCCTGAATATCTAATCTAAATCTGCCCTCCTTTAATTTAAAACCTTTACCCTTTGTCCTATTACCGCATGATCTTGTAAAAAATCTCTCTCTGCATCTTTCTTATGGTACTCCTTTAGATACTGGAAGGCTGCTGTAAGGTCTCCCCCGATCTTTCTCTTTTCCAGGCTGAACATCCCCAGCTCTCTCAGCCTGTCTTTGTAGGAGAGGTGCTCCAGCCCTCTGGTCATCCTGGTGGCCCTTCTCTGGACTTGCTTCAACAGGTCCGTGTCTTTCTTGTGCTGGGGGCCCCAGAGAGTAATGCAGCACTCCATGTGGGGTCTCAGGAGAGCAGAATAGAGGGGTTGAATCACTTCCCTCAACCTGCTGGGCATGCTTCTTTTGATGCAGCCCAGGATACGTTTGGCTTTCTGGGCTGCAAGTATACACTGCCAGCTTGTGTCTAAGCCCTCTACGGGGCTGCTCTCAATCCATTCCACACCCAGTCTGTACTGATGTTTGGAATTGCCCCAACCCAGGTGCAGCACCTTGTGCCTGGCCTTGTGAACTTCATGAGGTTCCTGTGGGTCCACTTCTCAAGCCTGTCCAGGTCCCTCTGGATGGCATCCCTTCATGCTATCGTGTCAACTGCACCACTCAGCTTGGTGCCATATATATTACCTCATGTAATTATTACATTGTTGCTACCTAAGTCTTCTCATATTTGGACTAAACTACACCACTTTTCAGAAACTTTATTTTATGGATATCTTAGGCAACTAAGACTGCTAATGGAGAATGGAAGAACAGAGTGAAAATATAACTTGGGTGTATTTTTGATTTTATTTTTTTTTCTATATGACAACCCTGTTTATATGTTCCAGAAGAGCTCTGGCCTGTTAGAGAAGAGCATGGAATGACTGACAAATGTCACTGTAATGCCCTTATTTTTATTTGCTTTTAGTCCATCATTCCTGTCATTTATTATTTTTACCAAAATGAGGAATTATAAACATGCTTTACTGCATTCCATTTTTTTCCCAAAATGACTTTCAGTTTGCCTGGACCATTTTCAGTTTGAATTCTGTCCTCTGACGGGTTTACATCTTATCCTGTCTTGCCATTATCTGAAAATATAAACATGCAGATTCAAAATGGATACATTAGATTGTAATCATAGCCAGGCTAGGACACAGAATAAAATCGTTCAATAGTTCTTCCAGTTTCATTGCAAATCATGGAGAATAAACTGCACTCCAAAACCACACTGCTGTTGAACATCCCATTTCATCAACATCAGTTGATGAAACATCAGTTGAACACCCATTTACCAAAATAATTCCCATATTTTTCCACCTTTTCATTTTGTTTGAAAGAATTTTCTAGAATCAGTCCAAACTCATAAATAGTTATCCTTTTAATAATGGATCTTCATGAATAAATAAATATTTCAAAGGTAAATAGCTATGTTTACAATAGAAATTCAGTCCACTGAATGAAGCATTAGTTGTCACTTATTTTTCTGTCATCAACATCAAAATTTGATACTTCTTGCTTGTCTCTTTTGCTACTGTAAAAAGTTATTTTTAGTCATCTGCTTTAATATAAAATGCTTATGAAAACTGTCTTTTCTAAACAAAGGTCTCGTTTATGCATTAAAAATTAGCTATTAAAATATGGAAAGTTACAAGGCTCTTTGTTATAAAAGAAGAAACTAAAAGTATGTATCCAGCTTTATACTTATAGTAAGTATGTTAAACACAAGCTTGTAATCCCATTAAAATGATCAAATTAACCTTTTGCCTCCTCTCCCCAAAAGCATGACTTTGATTCAATACCAAATAAATATTTTATTATATTAAAACAGCTTGCAATGAACCATCATTACTCCATGTTACAAAATAAATCCAGAAATACCTGTCACAAGGTGAAGAATTACAAAAATAAATCATTTAGAAATTGTTTTGTAAGTAAGAATGTATAAATATGAATGATAAGGGCCAAGCAGTATAGATACATGCATAATAATTATTTAAGCATGAAGTTTTTAAACTACTTTTTGAGGTAAATTAACTTTTCTGTAACAGTCAGAAACAGAGTAATTACTCAGATTACAGAACTGAGATTATAGAACTCTAGTTCTAGATACAAAGCAGGAAGTCCAAAGAAGTTTTTTTTTTTTGGGGGGGGGAGATCAATTTAGCTGTCAATACTGTGAAAGCCTCTTTCCTAACAAGAGTCAAAACCTCATAACAAAGTGAAATACAATTCCAACTGGGGGAAAGGGCTTTAATACTCTTGGAAATTGAAGCAATTTATTGAGTTTATTGTAGTGATGGAAATTTCAAAAATAATTGAAATATAATTAGAGCTAGGCAGAATATTCAGATTTTTTGAGCTCTTAACTAATGAATATTTTGGGGGAAAAATCTTTCTTGGGGTTTCATTTAGTGTTGTTATTCAGCCCACAAATAGGCGCTTCTAAAGGATTGATATGATCTTAACAATGCTTCAGACTTTATTTTCCTAGGACAGCAGGTTCAATCTCATAAGAAATTCATACAAAGCTGTTTCAATCTTAGCTCAGAATAATGTACTATTTCAGTTTGGGATACCTTTATTATGAAGCCATTTCTATAATCTGTTGGTTACAGTTATGCTTTCTCTTTGGTGACTGATTAGTTTTAATGAGCAGGCATGTTGCAACAATGAATAGAAAACACAGTCCCAGTAAAATAGTTAAAAATTCTCTATATGGCACCTAACAAAGTTTTGCTGTGAAATATGCAGTAGCCATTTAATTGGTTCTTAATTTGTATGGCCTGAATAATTCAGTCTCCATTTTATCATCTGAGAAGAGTGATTAAAACATGTTCCTAATATACAATCCATCCCAGTGCCAGCACATTCTCTTGATACCTCTCATTGTCCCCAGTTTTTGTGATTTTGATTAGAGGGGGCTCACATCAGTTCCCTGTGAGCATTTTGTTTAGACTTTGGAAACCAATTATAATATTCATGTCTAAGTTTACAACTCAAGAAAGGAACTCCAAGCCCTTCTTCTATTTCTGTCTTCCCCTGGAACTGGCTAGGAGATCTTAAATTCACTCTTACAGCCAAGAAAGAGCTACCATCGAGGTGTTAGTTAATTCCACTTCCTAGCTAAGATACAACAGCAGAAATTATTTAGGAGCCCTTATACATTATTTTCTCCTGCAGCTGTGAATGATGTGGACACTAGATTTCACATCTATTTAATATGAAACAAATGCTATGATCTAGTCCTATTCTACTTCTGCTCAGCTTCTGTCAGAGCCAAAGCTAACATTGCCTAAGCTTGGGAGGAAGGCACCCCGGGGGACCCTGTATGGCATAAAGCCTTGATAGACCTTGAGAGCTCTGATCCTTCAAAGTGGTCTGTAAGGAAAGGTTCTAGGTGTAGGAAATAAATCTGACTGTATATGAAATCATATTTTTGCTCCTGCAGAACAAGATGCAGGAAATAAGTATAAATAAAATAAAAATAAAAATAAAATAAAATCTGCATCATGCAGTAGAAACGCATTTTTCTTCAGTTTTTGTTTCTTCAGTTGTTAGTTATATTGTCTGATTTATAATAATAAGGTCTAGTTTTGGGAAAAAGAAGTATCCTCACTAGACTGCACTTAATGCAACTTTTTTGTTGCTATACCCTTTTATTGTTTTACTCGTTTTTAGAGAGTAGGCTGGTAGAAAAGTAGTTCCCTCTACTAATTGAACTTCATTGAAATTCTGTTTATTTTGAACCTTTTCTGGAATGTTATTAACTATTTGTTCTTTGAATATAATTATGACAGTCTCACCAGTAAATAATTTTGTAAAATCAAATTAATCATTCAGAGCATTTTTACTTTACTTCCTCACATGAACAACATCTTCTTGTGGAAAACAGTATTGATTGATAGAAAAGAACAAGTTGTTTTGCTAAAGGAACTGAGAGTACTTTGGTAAATATCATGAAAAGACATAATTACGTTTGTTCTTGAATACTTTCACAGTGGCAATACAAATCCTGTCAGATTAACTAAGTCCTAAATTTTGATGACTCCCTAAAGTGAAGATTAAAAATGTCATATTCCTAATATATTATGAAGCATTGCACAGCTTTGCATTGCTACAGGGCTTTGAAATAACCTGAGAAGAATTAATCTGAAAAGTGGCTCATCAGTCTTATCAACAGAAGATTATAAATCACAGAATGCTTTGTCAAATTCTTCAACACATTTATTACACATATTTATTTAGAACAAGTTCCTGTGATTCCTAACATATGGAGTTATGGTACTTGAGCTTTGTAATCTAACACTAGCTGAAGAATACTGTACTGATCTAATATCTCACATCTGCAGATATCCACAATGTATTTTTAAGATCATGGATAAATTAGCTAATTTGTTTAGAAGTCAGATATCAATAGAGAATAATTATTTGGTTACACAAATTTGTCAAATAGAGAACCATATCTTGTTAACAGCAATATGTTAATAATTCATGCGCTGAGCTCCAAGGCATTACAATGTAATTGCAACGAACAAGCACCTGTGCATTATTTAAATGATCTCTATGGGAAGCATCTATATGAATATCATAGGAAAAAATACTATGAAGATGTCCAGCAGTAAGACAGTCGTAGTTTAAACAAAAGAAAAAAGGAAATTAAACGTGTACAAGAATGAACTAATAGCTATGATGACCAAGTATTTCACTGTCTTCGTTTATTTTGGAAAATAAATTTTATTTTTCAATCAGATATTTCAGTTATCTCTTAGATGAATTTAAGTTGCCAAACTACTCCGAAAAAAATGGGAACTTTTTTTTTTTTTTTTTCCAAAATATTCAAGTTTTTCAGTTACTGGTCGGTTTGAGGAATTAGAATATGTCAGGCCAAATGTAGGCCTGACTTTTAAGCAACTATTCTTTATTAAATTATTATTTGACTCTGCAACTCTTTCCATTGGTACCACATTAGTAATGAATTATTTGAATAATGATGGGCTGATTCAGGTAAACATGTACCTATTTAACTATGATTTGACTTTCAAGACTTTCTGATTTAGACCACACTGGAAGTATCAGAAGAACCATTTGCCTTACACGGATCTGGTATCTCTTTCCTGGACAGAATCAGGAAGCGTGTTGATGTAATTTTTTTTAGATAAATCACACAACTAACACTGAACTTCAAAGTTTAGCTGATGGATTTGGGGTTCGATGGCAATGCTATGGCTGAATGACCCCTTATGACATCATTGATCTGACTTCAGTCAAAATTTCAAAACTATTCATTTCTCATTTTTTTCAGCAATACTTAAAAACTAATTTCATAGCCAAAAGAGGTGTGACAGCATCACAACTGCAATGACTTTAAATTCCAAAGTAAATTTGACTAAATTTGACTTTAGATGCTTTGAAGAACAGTACACATTTACTTGAGATTGTCCAAAATGAAAAGATTTATTTTAAAGCTCCCAGTCCATACTTGAACACACAGATATTTTGATAAGCAACGTTTCTGAAAAAAAGCGTGCATAATCTTAGTATTGTTTGCACGATAAAGTTTACAATGACTTAAGCACATGCTTTAAAATCACTATCATCAAAGGCATATATAACTTTGAACAGAAACTGATGGCCCTATGTAACTAGATGACATGAAGCGAGTTGGTAAAGCTTTAGGTCTTTAGGTCAACAGCAGATGGAAACATGGCAGAACGCAATCTCTCAGTAGCAAGATCACAGAAGCACAAGATCACAATCACTTTAGAAAAAAACAATTCCAACTAACTTTCCAAAAGTTAGGATGGTAAAATTATACTTCAAAATTCTGTAATAGAAGACAAAGGCAAGTTACTTAGAGCTCTGGTGACATGAAAGCATTCAGCACTGCTGCAGAAAAAGCTACCTGTGGTAATCTGCAGTGGTTCCCTAGGCAAGCAATTTTTTATGGCTATTTTGCTTGCTTTTGCTTACTTCATTGTAGGCTTGGCAGGTGCAGAGGTTAGTTCAGACTACTCAGGTGTGGTATATGCTCATTTCATTTTTGTTTTCAGTATTCTGAAAACTACAATGTTTCATTTAGATCATCCAGTACTAAATTTATATGGATATGAAATGGCATTGCTTGAGGGTCTGGGGGAAGAGAAAGACTAGTTCCTTTCAAAGAACAATGTATTTAAGTTTCACATTCTATTTTTGATTACATCCATGGAAAGAAAATACTATATTTTTTTCGAGGCACAAACCTGACAATTTGCTGAGAAAATCTATCAACTTATGCTCATTCTGGGAAGATGTTTTTTAAATTGTACCTAAATAGGCTGTTGTTATAGTCTGATGAATATCATCATCATCATCAATCACTTCTATTCTTATACTCTCTTCTTAGACCTTTATTTTTGTTATTCAGTTTTTAAAGTATTTATCATTCTCAAATAAAAGATACAATAGAATTAAATTACCATTAATATAAACAGACGGAAAAAATAGCACTCACGATGACAAACAGTTCATTTTTCAAGTCACCGGAGGAAATACCACATCAAGCTGGCAATTAGATTTAGGAAATGTAGTTAAAAACTGTTACTGAAAAGCTCAAGAAACATTTGGTAACATAACAAGAAACATTGAGAATGTTTCTTCTGTAAATCAATCTTCTTTTAAGACCTAAAATGAAGGCCTATTCTCACAACATACATGAGAGCTTATAAGTCTGCAAAGAGGGCCTTAATAACTTTTTGGTCTGCCATGTGAAGTTTGTCAATGTTGCATTATTATAACTCAGTCCTGTTTGAGTATGAGTTTGATCACTGAACATGGTGTCAGTGCCAGCTTTCATGTCATGTTTCTAGTTCAGAATCAAGAGTTGATTTTCAACCCCTTTCTCTTATCTTATGTCTTCTATCTACATTGTGCATTAATCACACTGCTTCCTCTCCTTCAATGTTTATGAGATCTTTTTTTTTTTTCTGTTACAACTCTCCCAAGTCATTATCACCTCCTGTATCATAAACAGAGAACCTGTCCTTCCTACTTATTTTGTAACCACAACCTTCTTGTCAATTCACAACAGAGTTTCTATGTCAACTTTATATCCATACTTCTGTAAACTGATTCCACTTTATTAGCTTTCCCTTAAACAACTGGCTTGCTCCTCTGTGAAACAAGATTGTATTTACAGATGTATTGTCATTTGTTCTTTGCATGTCAAATGCAGCATTGAGAAAATGTATGGATATAACAGCTTCATTTTTTTTTATTTTTTTTTTTTGTCTACAAAGTTCAGGGACTTCATCTCAGCAACCCTAATAGTTCGTTAATTGTTTACATATTTTTGGCCTAATCTGGCACATTTTAACTCAGTCAAGAAACTTAATTTGCCTCTGGGGATGTATCTTTGGTCAGTCAAAACTGAAGAGGTGAACAGGTTAGTTTGAACTTCCTTTAGCAAAAAAAAAAAAAAAAAAAAGAAAAAAGATCTTCCCACACTTGATGGCCCAAGCTTTGGTTAAAAGCTTGTTTCACAGCTGAAGTTGATGATTGCCACCTACTAGATGACAAGGACACCTGTCCACATGAAGTACTCCGCTTTGCTCTGTTTCACTGGTGAACTATTTTCCTTAAATAAAGGAGAAAAATATCCACCCCCCAAAAGAGAGGACAGAAGTCCACATCACTGATCTCAACAGAGCGTCTCTCTCATAAGAAATCAGTGACTACCACTTTCCTACAGGAAATGGTGTCTGCTCCTTTCGTCTCCTCAGTGTAATGGGGGAGGAACAGGAGGGTTAAACAAGTTACTTTACAACCCGGTTGGAGCAAAGTGGAAAATGAAAAGGCACCCATTTCAGATGACAGGCAATTCTGTTTGATATACTTCAGGTGCTATGAGGCCCTTTGTGAAAGTGCTCCTTTGTTCAGGTTGAACATCCAACAAACAAGTTTAAACTACATGTGGTATGAGCTGAGGCATTGACTTTTACATCAGAATGAAGTAGAATAGATACTGGGAGGCAGAAGCTGACAATAATTCATCTTACATTGCTCTTCCATTTTACAAAGACACCAGCTGTATTCAACCCAGTTCCAGTTTCTCAAACTAGATATTTCTGGTTTAAAATCACTTGCTTGGTATACCAGAGAGAGGTCACGGAAAGTTTAGTACATGAAAGAAAAATGCATTATGATACAAACCCAAGCACAATAAATAAATAATAAAAAAATGGTGCTAGAGGGCTTTCAAAATATGAAAATAGATTATACCCAGGCCTTATCCAGAACAGTACTAAAATATATATTTTTACAGAGATGGATGATTCATTTCTTATTCCATCAACTATAAACCCATTATTAATATAGCTGCCAATTATATTGAAATGTACCAAATATTTACGTGGGTCAGGCTGTAGTGGGTCAATGACACTCTCCCCTCCCTCCCAAATCCTCACTTTAAAGATATTTCAATTAAAATGAGATTAAACAAAATGAATCTTTCTTTCATTTAATGGACCACAGTACACTAATGATCATTCTACTCAACATCAGAAAGGTCATTTCTTTTACAGAAAGGTAAAAGGTTAGTTATATTAGAGAGCAGCAAAATATTTTTGTACTAATTAATAGTATTTCTATGTGCTTCCATACAGGGTAATCATCTTGTTAGACAATGAGAAAAAATGTGTTGATTACATCCTGGATGTATGAAGTTGATCTAATATAAGTAGAAGTTTTACCTTCTGTAGACATACTAGTCCAAACCAATTAATATACACATTTTTATATCATAGAGATTAAACATATTTAAAAATAAGCTATTGTAAAGGATTCTTTATATAGAATGAGAGCAGAACATTTCTTCTAGATGAAAGAAGCATGAGAGTAGTAGGCAATGGAGAAGAGACATTCAACAGCAGATGAGAAGAGGCTGCCAGAGAAGGAAGAAGAACAGAAGGAAGAGAAGCAGATGAACTGGTAAAAGAAGCAAGTTTTGCAGAAAGATCTAGTGCATGACTCAAAACAAAACTAAGCAATACCACTATCTCCATGACTGTGAAAGCAATACAAAATATATATTAGAGAGAGTTAATATATTAGAGAAAGAACAGAAGTTAATGACAGAAAATAAATTGTAGCTTTCTTAGCACATAAGAAGGAAGGAGGCTAGAGAATACGGAGCAGGGAATGAGTGAACTCAGTAAGTAAAAGAAATACGTGTTTTGAATGAGAAGAGAGCAGAAGGAGAACTAATGCCAGCTGCATAGACTTCTGATGGCAAAATTAACTGAAAAAAGCTCCATAAATGAAATGATTCGATGAATAAAACAGCAACTTCATCATTGTTTGAAGTGGTGAGAGAATGAGCCAAGGAGATGTTCAAAACAAGAGCTGCACAGTCAGTGGGAACAAAAGCTGCTATTACTGGCTGTGCAGCAGAACAGAGAAAGAAAAAAGATACAGTCTTGTGATAGTCTTGTATTTATTTATTCATG